>JACEGR010002446.1:0-129019 GCA_014170235.1 Listronotus bonariensis | reverse complement strand
TATTATTATTATAAAACGCGGTAAATATCACAAATTTAGAATTATTTATTTGCATACCTTTAAAGCATACACTTACTAGAGGTAGCGTTGCAACTTTGCATGCTAATAGCTTTTATAAAAAAAAACGCACCCTTGTTTATTAGTGACGTTGCGTTTATATTGTACGCGTGGCCTATTTAAAGTAACTATTATGATAGAAATTTTATGTGCCCAACGATTTTATTACTTGTCCGATCAATACCCCAGATTGATGAGAAAATTGGTGCGGACTGGTAGCTAGGACTTACCGAATTATTTTTTAGCTTTTAGTGCAATTAAACCGTCTTACAAAAACAATAACATAATTTATTTTCAAGTTTTTGTTTGTTGCCTCCTTTTAACTAACCAGAACTTAGCAACGAATTTATATTGAGACTGTTGTTGAAAATATGTAATTCACCATTTCATGGCAGCGGCCATCTTGGGTTTTATTTTTTTGTGATCTTTATTTTACCAATCAAGCCATTCAAAAATGACTGTTCATATTGTATTTATTTTCTATACCAATCAAGCCCTTACATTTGATACCCATATTGATGTTGTGGTGAAGTCATATATAATCCGCCATTTTATATCGGCAGCCATCTTGGATTTACAATAATAAAACAATATTATATTGTATTGTCACCAAGATTATAAGTGTGTACCAAATTTCAGATCCATCGGTCTTCAGGAAAGGGATCAAATTCCAATTACTAGAATTGAACCCAACAAATAATAAATAACAAATAATAAACAGGTTAAGTTAGGTAATATATCATTTCTATAAAATTTCAGGTACAAGCTTTTGTTCTACTAGAGCTTACTAAAGAAAAACATAACTGTCACATTGAGACAAAATTATGAACAGAAACCAATATTTCTTAAAAATTACTTCCTTAAATATTAAAGAATATAAACACACAGCGCAGCAAATACACCTTTAAAATATGGTTTTTAAAATTGCTTTGTTTTTAAGGAACAGAAAAATTATGGCTGTTGAATTGTGGGTTATTTCAGGTAATAAAGTTCGGTCTGGCAGTTTATTATTTCTAATAAATATTGCATATTACTACCTGCATAAGTAGTAGTTTTTCGTTTAATAAACCATTTTTTAAAGTTTTAAGAAATTACCGTAAAATTTTTATGTAAAACTTTTTTCCTTTCTTTACCTAAAATTATATTTTAAAAGTTTAGTTGTTAAAAATAAGTGTGCCTTTTTTGCCTGTTTTTAGCTTTAAATTATACTTTATATTATTGTTCTATTGTTTAAACATTTTAAAAATTTTATGTAATTTGTGTCATAGAGTAAAAGCCCGTGAGCGGCAGACCTTCGTCATTTTGTAGAAGCTGAAAGTTTGTCAGCGCAAGCTCACAACGTAGTTACAAGCGATGGGAGGCTATGGACTCTTTGTTTGACCTCCGAACAGTGCGGACGTGCGTAGAGGACTACAAAGTTCTTCCCGGAGTGGCGGCTGGAGGTGTCGTATAAACGTTTTTTACCTTCGGGGATCAAGGAAAGATTCACGCTAAATTGACGGCATCTTTCTTCTGGATCTAAGCGCTGTGAGCGAAGATTCCTATAAGCTGATGGTATCCTGATTGGTGATGAACACGAGGTATTTCTCAAATGGCGGGAAATGGATGGGCGTGCCATGGGAACTGTCAGAAGTGAAAGTGAAGGTTATACGTAACACCAGTAGCAGATCTTGGTTTGACAGTCGACAATTTATGCATTGCATCGAAAATTGAATTATTTGTTTTCTTTTTGGAATTTCTGGGAGCTACGAGCTCGATTATCCAGATTTTCCGCCGACGAAGCCCTGGAAAGCATTGACCGGAAGGGGGAGAGTGGTGGATTGGACCTGAGGGGACCAAAACCAAGAAAAACAATAGAATAGAATAGAATAGATGGGAGGCTATGAAGTTTGAATAAAGTGGCTTTGACAGGTACCAGATTAATTATTGAAACATAACTTTCGTCATTCCGTAAAAGCTAAATTTTATAATATATGTTACTTGGGTACCTTAAAGATGATATTTCCCTAGTTGGCAGATGGATTTGACATTTCCAACCCTTGGACAGACAAATATTTTTGAAAAAAAAATAATTTACAGATTTGAAAAAAAAACTTAAAAAATATTATTTTTCTCCAAGAGTAAACATCCTTTACTTTTAATGTTTAAGCAAAATGTTATTAAAAAATATATTTTAATTAATGGTTGTTACCGATAAAAAAAACACAAAATTTTATTGCACTTCATAATTTGGCGAAAACGGCTTGATCACAGTCGTTTACAGCTAAAAAATTGTGTTGGGTAGGAATTTGGAGATAGAGGTGTTTGAAAAGCTAATTATGTAAGTTTTTAAGTCATTTTATTGGAGAAATTTGAAATAATTGAGGCGTTGAGAGCTAGAGCGGACGTCCCACAATTCAAAAAATGAACTTTAACGCGTACTTTCAATAGTATAAAACTTATTTATCAGAGCTAAAGTGGGTTTAGTAAGCTACCACTACTCTATATTAACTCTTAGCCTTTGGCTCTGACAAATAAGTTTTACGCCATTGAAAATACTCTCTGGCTCTCAACGCCTCAATTAATTTTTAGATGACTCCAGAATCAGTTTCATTTTTGTTTTATAACCCTCTAACATTATTTAAGTCATTTAAGATACTATTTGAAATGCTTTTTCCAAATAATATATTTTGCTTTAAAATTAAAAATAAGGGTAGTTTACTCTTGGAGAAATATTAGGTACGTTTTTTAAGTTTTTGCGAACCCTATATACAAAATCAACATATTTTTTTCGTTAATCCTATTTTTGACAAGCAGAAATGTTTATAAAGAATGACTTTTTTTCGAAAAATTATTGTAGGTCATGCTTTTTGGAAAACAAATCATATAAAAGACTTTTGGTTTATCTTGTGAAATAAAAGAAATATTAAACGTCCTCGGAACATTAGTCTATCCGAAAATGTTTGTCCGCCAAGTGGTTGGAATTGTTAATACTGTCTGGCGACTAAGGAAATATCTTCTAATAGGTACCCAAGTAACATAATATAAAATTCGGCTTTTAAAAAATGAAAAAAGTTAAGTTTTAATTTATTGACCGTTGGAACTTGGTACCTGCCAAAGCCACTAACCTCATAGTCTTTCACCGGTCTTACCCAGGATGAGAGCATGCGCTGACAAACTTTTAGATTTTACAAGATCACGAAGGTAGCGCCTTCTACATTATAAATAAAAATTAATAATAAATCTGAATAGTTCCCGTTAAGAAACGCAAGACACCGAGTTTTATTACAATATTCAAAAAGAAAATTAGCGATATAAATTTAAATGTTTTTTCCCTTTGACACCATTTATTTTTCTTATTATGGACTTTTGGATATAGGTTTATTTGGTTAAATCTTTTGGCATAAGAAATTTGTGGTTTCTCTGTGTACCAATAATTTGCGACCACCCTATATTTGTCAGTCAGTACTGTATAATATCTAGGCTTACTCAAAATTAATATGGTCCCCTACATTATTATTTTAACTCAACGCAATAAACAAACTGACATGACAGGTTTAAACGTACAAATGGAAAACAGGGATTTACCTGTCATTCAAGCTTACCTTAGTTAATCGGACATTCGAAGCGCTTCAAATCAAAGAGGCAAAATTCTGTAAATTAAAACATTCTGACGAATAATGGCTAGATCCAAAAGTATAGAAACAGAGCTTTGTTAAAAGGCTCCAAAACTACACTTCAATGTGAAAAGGTGAGCAAGTTCAATACTAAAATTATGTATGGCAGTGGGCTTTGCCGCAAAAAGAATAAAATCTAAATGACAGCCAAGTTCTGTACAAAATTTAAATATGCATGAGATCTTAAAGTAGCTTAAATGTAACCAGTTTTTATTATATCAGTCATTTTATAAAGTTATTTAATTTATTTAAATATGTTTTTTTTAATTCTGATAAAAACTGGCGAAGTCAAATCTAGCCTACTTTAAGATCTCATACATATATGGATATTGTACTGAACTTAACACTAATTTAGAACTCCATAATTTATGTATTAAACTTGGCTCACCATTTTCACATTTATGTTTTTGTTGGAATATCATTAATTTTTGTAAAGAAAATTAGGCAGGTATTTAGATTTATTATTTTTTCCTGAGTTTTCGCTGCATAGTTTTCTTTTCTATGCTATTGTCTTCTCTTAAACGTTAGAGATAACAGTACGCATTGCCCATTTATTATCTGCTACCTTTTTAACACGCTTCCTTTTTATGCTTAAATTAGCCAAGTCCGATCGATATACCAATCTTGTTAACAGTTGTTTATTAGCACGTATCAAAAGTTTTTGTATGGGAACAGCACTTATTTTTTTACTTAATTTTATTTTTATATTAATGTTATAGTATAGCAAATATAATAATACATATAAAAAGTTAAAAATAGCTGCTTGTTACGGTACAAACGCTACAATTAACAAAACTTTTTTATTATGGGGAAACCCCTAACTCACCCTTATCTTTAACTTTTTTTTATTTTCAGATTTTTTCGTACTCTTATACACAATTACTGAGCTAAATTCCAAATTTTATCTTTCTAGGTCATCTGGAAGTAAATTGGGTTTTTGATCTATATGTCAGTCAGTCAGTCAGTGGAAAATTGACGACTCTTGTACCTTTATATCTTTATAACCGTTTAAGCTATGCTTTATGAAATTTAAGCTTCTAGTTGTCCTTACGTACATACATAAATAAACACACGTAGTTTAATGTGTTTACGTTAAATAGGTTTTGATATATGGAGGGGTCAAAAGTGGCACCAAGTGATTTGTGTAATATAACACTCGGCGCTGTATCCAGTTTCTTTGCTTGAACTTGGTTTGACTGTCGCGTGTCTAAAACTGTTTATCGTTACCACAAATAAATACCGGGTATCAACCAATCAACAAAATTATTAAACAAACCATTCCTCCTAGAAATAAGACTTGATATAGGTAAATAATACGAAAAAGGACGGATGTAATTTCGACGCAAAGGTAATTATGCAAATTTTGCATACGGATAAACTCGACGCACTAGCGAAGGGTTCATGGTAATACTGCAGGTATTTTCGACGCATAATTTTTATGCTATCTGTACCTGTACAGGAGAGAATTTGGAACAGTAAGTTACAAAATTTAATAGAAGTTATTTTTCTTTTAATTCTTCAATTTTGATCTTGAATATCTTTTTAATAATTAGATTTATCTAAAAAGTAGAACAACATCTTTTTGTAGAAAATTAAGTTTACTACAAATATATAAGCCGAGATATTTTTTTCATGTAGTAGAGACCAAGATACATACATATATATTTTCTTTTGAATAATAATATAAAAATGTAAAACTGAAAGGACGTTTCTATTAAAATAAAGAGTTCATACTTGGACAGAATTTTTTGAGGTCTCTATCAGTTTTTAGAGTACAAAATGAAAAAGAAAATAGTCAAATTTTTTGACCACCCACCTTAGTGTGTATTTTTCTCAAGTCTTATTAAGGAATTTAAAAAAGGCGTTGACTAACCAGAACTAACCATAACCCCCACATATACACTGTCCTTGGTGAATCTTTTTAAGTAACATCAAGTAACAAAACACCAAAAACCGAAGACGGGGTATAGATGGGGGTCATAGCTCTGGTTAATTAAATCTTTTTTGCCTTAATTAAACACTTATTTTCCTTTAACCCTAACAAAACTACCAAACTACCTGTACCTAAATATGCGTCAAAAATATCTATCGGATTTCGGACTTTTCTTTGGCACAGGTAAAAATGTTATTTTGCGTCGAGATTACCATAGCCGATGAGAAAAAGTTTTTTTTTAATTGGCCTTTTATTTACTGCCTGTATACGGAAAAATAGTTGTTATCTATTAGTTATTAAAATATAAACGTGTTGTTTAAACTTGATCGAAAAGTTTTTATGGTAAAACATAACCAGAGTAAATTAGTTTATTGTTAAAATTGCATTATTCTTTACCCTGATTCTAATACACATGAAAAGCGAAATATAATTAAAGATTGCTTAAAGCAAAACATGATTACTTTTTTCATGACGTACTTTTTACTTAATAAAAAGTTTTAGTGACAAAATATGCAATATATAAGAAGCGGCCCCAAATAAATAGAAATCGTGTTACCTTTTAAAAAATATATTTTTACGGCGCCACATGAGTTCCATTCCATTTGAAAAAAAAAAGTTTACCTATAGTTCTTTCTTGGTACTAGGACACGTTATAGCAACGATGTTAATGTCAAAAAGTAGCTTACGTAATATCTACTGTTTTAACTTAATTATAGCTAATCTCGATACCTTTTTCAATTTAAATTTGAGCAAAATTTTAAAAGCTTCTATCTTTAGGGTGGCTAGGGCGATTTTAAAAAACGAAGTAATACCTTTTAAAAGGCCTTAAAAGCAAGATCACTCTCAACAAAAAAGTTGCCCTCTTAGCACTGGGTCCTTTCACTGGGCACATGCAGATTGGTTCCCGAATTAAATATATTGAGAAATGTTTATTGTTGCCCTGACGACCTATATGCAATGGTTGCCGATATCTTTTCCTATTTAAAAGGTATGGGGAAAAGAACTTTTTAAAACCGCACTCTATGTACAAATTGGATCTAGACTTTAAACGTTTGTAACTCTAGAACGAATGAGCCTATTTTAAAAAATGGCGATTAATAGAGAATTAAAATGCCTTTAAAACTAGGTGCTACACAACCCGACCCCTCCTTTCCATTTTGAAAAAAATGTTGTTAGTGCCCCCTTGACACTAGACCACGTGACTGAAATAATTTTTATACGAAAAAGTAGTTTAAATGACACTCTATTACCCAAATTTTACCCAATCTCAATATCTTGTCCCATTCAAAAGATAAAGGGGAGGAGGACCTTTAATATTCTCACTGTATAGTATAAAGTTTACCATGACAGTATTAATATAATTATATATTTGTAAATAAATAATATATTGTTTCCTTTATTATTTAATAAATAGGAAGACAGTAAAAGCACAATATGCAGTAAATCTCGCAAATATATAAATAACATTAACAGAAGATGTAGCAAGGGACTGAACCTGCATACGTAAAGTGCATTGTTGTAAGGCATTTTATATATGACAATCCATATAAATACCCTCTGTCAAGAGAGCATATATCCGGTCAGCAATGACTCTCGTATCCTTTTAACTCCGGATATATATTCATGTGATTTGTGTTTATAGTGAATAATAATTTTAGTTTTTATTTTTTTATATTATGTCTGATTAGGCTTAGAATTTATACGGTCGATAACCTTAACTCAGGTCTAGACTTTTTAATGTGGATTGCTGGTTTTATTTTTAAGGATGAAATTCAATTTAAAATTTACTATATTTAAAAAAATGCTAAATGTTAAAATTGCAGAGTTTTTTCATAAATGTTTTAATTGTTTTAGTATTATAATATACTTGTTATTATACAGGGTGTGTTGAAAATTTAAGATGTTTTTTTATTTAAATATAGCCTTGACCATATGTTTTTAGGCAACCCTTTAAAATAGTTTTTATCCGGTATACAGATGGGTGCAGTTCGCTTCCTATACGGATCTTTGACTATTTGTAATTAGTTTTTATGTTTCGTCTTCTTTGTTATAATTATTGTGGCTGTTATAAAAACAAAAGAGACATATAAAGTTAAAAACTCAAATATTTTAATTTTAAATATTAACAGATAAGAACATCAATATAAGTATATATATAAAACAACCTGCCTTAAAAATGTCAGGTTTCAACCACAATTTTCTATATTCTTTGTGGGAAACTTCGTAAGGAAGTAGACATACGTGTGAAATAGCTCTTTCTTATGACACCTTTACTTATCTGAACTGATGCTACTTAAGCTATATGAATTGGAGATATGCTCTATATTGGTTAGGCGGATTCATTTATTGGATGGTCTTCTTGTTGAGTACACGCCTGGAAAGAATGGGACCGCTTCGGTCCTGGTCCCGGGTATACGGGCTGACCCTGTTCAGCCCTATTGACCCCTATGAACTGGCCGATCGCCTGAAACAAAATAAAAGAAAAACCCCCAAAAACCCAAAACATTCTAATTAAAAAACGACGTTTCGGTGGCAAGTCTGCCACCGTTGTCAAGATAAAAATTAAGTTAAAAAATAAAAATAAAATATTAACTAATATCTAAATTAGAAATGATTAAAATTTAGATTATTTTTATATCTCAAACTGAAAATAGTTTGACATATGTGTCATGAGTGACAAGTAACTGGTGTATTTATTATTTGTAGGACAAAAAGGTAATAAGTTAGTTGATTTTTAGTTTTCCTGAAGATACTTCAGTATCGAGCAAAGGCAACCAAGTGTTATTTAAATTAACTGAAATTGATGCTACACAATTATCTTTATTTAATAATATATACGCACTTTCTTTGATTTTGCGTTTTTTAGAACAAGTTTCCTTTGCTAAAATACTCGAAGCATCCCAGTTTATTCTATGATTGTTATCAAATGCGTGTTGGCAGATTTTTGATTTATGAAATTCTGTGTTTTTAATGTATGATCTGTGTTCTTTTATGCGTTTAGCTAATGGTCTACAAGTTTCACCTATATAAAACTTATCGCATTCGCAAGGTATTTTATAAATGACATTTTTTGTATTTTCATTTAAGTTGTATGGTTTTGTTTTTGTTAAATGAGATCTAATGGTGTTTTGTGTTTTAAAGATTGTGCGAATATTAAATTTATTTCCTATTCGTTGAATTTTATTTGATAGTCCGGGAATGTATGGTAAAAATAAATTTGTAATAGGTCTATTTTGACTTTGTCTTATATTTGGATTTTCAAATTCAAGAAAACAATTATTTATAAAATCAAGAGGATAATTATTTTGAATTAAAATATCTTTTAAATAATCTTTTTCATTGTTTATATTTTGATTAGAACAAATGACTTTAATTCTATCAAATAGACTTTTTACAACTCCCTTTTTAACCATTATGGGGTGATTTGAGTTAAACTTTAAGTATCTATTTGTATGTGTAGGTTTTCTGTAAATTTTTGTTACGAAATTGTTTAAATCTTTTTTATTAAAATGTCAAGATCATACATTAAAAACACAGAATTTCATACATCAAAAATCTGCCAACACGCATTTGATAACAATCATAGAATAAACTGGGATGCTTCGAGTATTTTAGCAAAGGAAACTTGTTCTAAAAAACGCAAAATCAAAGAAAGTGCCTATATATTATTAAATAAAGATAATTGTGTAGCATCAATTTCAGTTAATTTAAATAACACTTGGTTGCCTTTGCTCGATACTGAAGTATCTTCAGGAAAACTAAAAATCAACTAACTTATTACCTTTTTGTCCTACAAATAATAAATACACCAGTTACTTGTCACTCATGACACATATGTCAAACTATTTTCAGTTTGAGATATAAAAATAATCCAAATTTTAATCATTTCTAATTTAGATATTAGTTAATATTTTATTTTTATTTTTTAACTTAATTTTTTAACTTGACAACGGTGGCAGACTTGCCACCGAAACGTCGTTTTTTAATTAGAATTTTTTGGGTTTTTTGGGGGTTTTTCTTTTATTTTGTTTCAGGCGATCGGCCAGTTCATAGGGGTCAATAGGGCTGAACAGGGTCAGCCCGTATACCCCGGGACCAGGACCGAAGCGGTCCCATTCTTTCCAGGCGTGTACTCAACAAGAAGACCATCCATTAAGCTATATGGTCAGTTACAGCAAAAACTTGTATTATTCTACTCATGTTTCATTTAAGTGGTGGAATATTATTGTCTTTAATAAAAACGAAGGTACCAGGTTTGACTTTATTCTTGTTTTCTTGTCATTTTTGACGGATCTGAAGTTGCAAAATGTATTCAGCGGACCAGCGGTTCCAGAAATAAATCTTGACAGCCTGGTTTCTTTTAGGTCAGTCATTGAGCAGTGCAGCTAGTGGACGACCAATTAGAAAGTGAGTTGGCGTTATGGGATCAAAATCCATAGGATCTTATAATATTCAGAAATAACGGACAAGTATCTTACCCCTGCTTCCCATGGACCACCAAATGTGTAGACTAAGCTGGTATGAACCTCCAGGTAATACCCTTCAATGCAGCTTGTTCCGAAATTTTGTTTATGAACTTCCATAAAGTTAGTACCATTATGGGCCAAAATCGGTTTTTTATTAAATACAGTAAAATTAGGGAATATGGATGATGTAGTCGTAGATGTTCATATTTTAACAATAGACTAATCAAAAATATATTCCCCCTCTTTCAAAACTAACCAAACTAAATACATTTCTTGTTATTGTTTTAAATATTTTTATGTTTTTAAAAAACTGCTTCACAGCTCTCTTTTACTTCAAAATCTAGTTTCCTGTCCGCTTTTATTCCCATTACCTTCCTACTATTTGCCATCACTTGATTCCCCGAAACCCCAGTTTTCTATTGGTTTGAAAAGGTCAGTAAACCACAGTTACTAGGCATTTCCTTAAATGTAAAATGACCATATTATAACTTTGGTAAAGTATCAGTAACCATTAACTACGATTTACACATCAACTCCTAAATATTTGGTAATGAAGTTTACTTGACAGAATTATCGTAAAGGTATGCTGTGACTAATTCTTTTAAAATGATTTAGACGAAAGAAGAATGTCTTTGCGTTTATCAAGAATATGGGTTGATAATAAAATGTAAGGTATTTATTTCGCCTTAGGGGTTGCAGCTGTTTTAAATAAGTTACCAGCAGTGTAAGTTTTAAGGGTATAAAAATAATAAGTTAGGGTTTCCATCTCATGCTGAAAGATTACAAAGTATCAGAATAGCTTACAGACTATTAAAACTTGTATTTTAATAGAAATAATAAATTGGTAAAATACAATTTTTTAACAACTCTTTATTTAAAAAATCATTTTTTCCTTGTCAAATAAAAAGCTTTTATTCTTAAAAGAAACTTTAAAAAAAATCTTAAAATTTAATCAATTAACGTTTCACGTCTACTAGGTACTCTTTTAGAAAATAGGTATTACACAAACTAGCATTTTTTAAAAAGCACTTTTACCTTTACTAAAAAGAAAAAAGGTCTAACCTTGTCATGTTGTCTTTTGTCACGACTGTTAAAGGGCGCTGTTTAACGAGTTTAAAGTTTTTTTTTTTAAATTTTGCTTTAAAATTTAAAATAGGATGCTATAATTTATTTACTAACAATAAAACCAATTTAATTTGCAAAATTAAAATCCAAAACGGCATATTGATATCTTTATTCGATTAAAAGTTTTTGCAAAAACAAGGTTTTACTAAATTCGTTGTAAAAATACAATTTTTACTTTCTCTTGTATTCACAAATAAAACATATGTTTAAACTTTATCCTATGAATGATTTTACTAATATTGATATTAAAAGCAGCAATAAAAATTACAATGATAATAATTATAATAATGGAATTACCCAAAAATAACACCACCGAATAGAGCTTTTATTTATTTATTAATGTTTAAATTCATCCAAGTTTTGCACATCCATTTGTTAATGGTAATATTGTAAAAATTTAATTGTTGTTTTGAATTGTTAGTCTTTTCCATGCCATAAAGTTGAGTTCTAAAATCAAAATTTAAAATAAATTTTAAAGCGAGGCACCAAAAATGGCGTATTTTTTTCTTTGTTTACTAAGACCCTTGTTAGTCGTCTAAATGGGCTTACTGAAGTTATTATTTTTGGTAATTTTGTTATAACAATTTATATCATTATTATTCACTTTTTTTTACTTTTATTATTTAGTAAAATTATAAATAGTATTAAGTTAAAGAATATGTATTATTTGTCATTGCATGCTGAAACACAAAAATTAAAACATTCATTTTTTTACGACTTTGCAAAAACGATGTTTTGCAAATACTTTTAAACGAATAAAGATATTAATATGCGGTTTTTTATAAATTTTTATTTAAAATTTGATATAAATAAATAAAAACTTCAAACTTGCTAAACAGCGCCCTCTAACGGAAGCAACAAAAGACAATGTGACCACGTTTTACTTTTTTCTAATCAGTAAAGGTTTCTACTTAAAACAAAACCCAATTCGTAAAACTCTGTCAAGATAAACCAAAATTGTAAGCATTTTAAGCAGTTAGACTGCATCCTTCTTTCCAGCCCGTTTTTTACTCCGTACAAAAATAAGTTACAAATCAAAAAGATGCAAAATTCTATTAGAATTTTTGTGGTAATTTTTTTGTCAACTTATACTAATGATTTTCAAGAAAGATGTATTTTTATACCCAACTATAGCAGTTACGCTCCCTAGCGGTATAGTTAGAAACTTAAAAAATAATTTCAAGCGGTTTTTCATAGTCAATTTCCTTAAGAAATTTTTTAATGTCCTACGACCATTACTTTCTAAGATATGCTACGTATCCACCCTTAATAAAATACGCTGTATTAAAAGAAAATAAAATCTAACAAAGCATTCATCGTCAGTTAAAATACCTAATTCTTTTTAACATTTTTCTCTTTTATTTTAAGAAATGCACATTTTATGCCTTTATACACTAAAATGTATAAGTTATAATTTTATATTGTTAAATTTAATGGGTCAAAATTAGAGCTTTTCTACAGTATTAAACCAAGGTTAATCATTAAAGAAAAAGTAATAATTTATTTAGGTAAATAGGGTGTTTCCAAATTGCAGTACAAAAATTGAAGGGCGTATGCCTTAGCCAATTTTATAAAAAAGTTTATGTAAAGATAAGTCCTCAAATTTTCATTCCCAAGATACAGGGTGTTAAACTTTTCAACAAACCTAAAATTTCTAAAACACATTTTTTAGTAAAATTTGTTAGACTGGATATAAACCTTGTTTTATTAATTATTTGTTTTGTGGTAATACATAATTGCTAATAATAAGTTATAAAGCTTAATTTTTAAAAGAAATTGGTTGCCTTGTATGGGCCAGAACTATGCTGTTTAGCGGATTTTTTTATGGAAAACTAAGCAAGCTACTTTAAAATATTTAGACACAAAAAGTTGTCTTTGGGGTATTTCATCCGAAAAAAAATAAATAAGTTGCAAAAAGTCAGTGGCGCACATTTTTTTGTCAATAATATTAGCTAATATGCGTCACACGCCGCCACTGCTATCACTAATTAAAATTACTTTAGGGCTAAATAAACCACCCATTTTAAGAAATACCAGAGCCAAATTTTATTAAATTCGGATAAACATATTTAATGTATTGTCCAGCACAACATGGGGTGCGGACTCGACGACATTAAAAAAACTCTATCAATCACTAATACGCTCAAAAATTGATTACGGTTCCATTGCATACGCATCTGGAAAAAACAGTATACTAAAAAGTTAAATACAGTACACAATACAGGTATACGTATATCCTCAGGAGCATTTAGAACTAGTCCCATAGAAAGTATGTTGGCTGAAGTTGGAGAACCACCCCTAGATTTAAGGAGAAAGTATTTAAGTCTCTCTTATGCTGTTTCTATTGCTGCTGACCCTACACACCCAGTATATAATAACACTTTTTCCAAAAGATACAAACAATTATTTGACAGCAAAAAAGATCTGATCCACCATTATACATTAGACTAATAAGGTTTTTAGAAGATTTAAACATCACATTTCCATCAATTTTCACATTACATCATGACCCACAACCACCATGGACTCTTAAAATGCCCCTAGTAGACAAAACTCTTTTAAGGTATGATAAAGCCGAAGACAGTTCAAGCATCATAATAAACGCATTTAAGGAAATATTATACAATCACCAACAACATTACCAGATATATACAGATTCTTCTAAATCCTTAGAAGGAGTTGGCTCTGCTGTAGTGACATCACAGGAAACTTTTTATTTTAAGCTTCATCCAATGTCCAGTGTATTTACAGGTGAGCTTTATGCTATTCTTCAAGCACTGGTTTTTATAAGAGGAGAGCAAGAAAAAGAAAATTTTTAATTATTACGGACTCTCTTAGTGCAATTAACAGTTTTCAGAAAATTTATAATAAAAATTCAATAATTAATACTATAAAAATCTACTTTATGACCTTACAGCTACAGGGAAGGAAATTAAGTTTATCTGGGTTCCTTCACATATTGGTATCGAGGGTAACGAAAAAGCGGACGCAGCAGCGCGTCGTGCGGTTCAAATTCCAGAGGCAAAAGTGGTAAAACGGCTGACGGTAATTGACGCTAAACAGTTTATTAAAAACACATCACTAGTGCGTGGCAACAAAAGTGGAACCAATCAACCTCGAAATTACGGACAATAAAAGACACAGTGTTACCCTGGACTAATATACCAGTGCGGCGAAAAGAACAAGTAATTATATCCCGTCTACGAATAGGACATACCAAACTAACACACAGTTATCTTATATCCCGATCAGATCAACCCCAGTGCGATCAGTGCAATGTCCCGTTAAGCATACAACATATACTTATAGACTGCCCCCGTTATAGTGCAGAAAGACAGATGTGCCAGGTACCCCCAGACATTGTAAACGCTCTTGGAAAAGACTGTGACTATAAAAACATTATTGCATTCCTTACTGCCACTGGCCTTATAAATGAACTTTAGAAACTGTTAAGTAAATTTATTTATATGTAACTGATTGTTTTGCGCTAATAACCCAAAGTGGTTGATGCGCTAAATAAATAAATAAATAAATAAAATATTTAATATATTATTAAAAAACCCGTTTTTTAAAGTTCAACGCCGTGTATCATAGAAACAAAGCATTTCCGGACCTATGTTTATATGACCTTTTTTCTTTATGAAATTGGCTCAAGAATACACCTTTAAATTGTTTTACCACAATTAGAAAACACCATCTATAAAAAAAACTATAAAAGATGTCTTGTTAAGCAGATAAATGTGGACCTCAGTTGACACACAACAGCAATACACTTTGTCAACCATAAGGACAACAATTTAAAATTTGTGTTATGTTGCTTTAATTTAGACAAGCTTCATACCCAAGAAATAGTACTTTGTAAACCTAATTTTATAAGATGATTTATGTAAAACCTACTTTAAAAACTTTGTTCTAGGTAAATAGAGATAAATCAGCATTTTCCTAGTAGCAGGTGTTTTGCGTCCGGTCGAACGTACTACGCCCAGAGTAATGCGCTCTTTACCGGTGCTCGTAAAAATATTGTTTGCTTTTTCCTATCGAACGCCACACGTTAATCGCTAGTGACAAACGTTCACATAAAAGTGAATACGCATTGTGTTCAAGTGGACTAGAACGTTAAAACTGAGCGTATTAAGACTCAAAAATAGACTGAGCGGTTTTCGTCGAGTCGGCGGAAGAGTCAGCAGCCGGGAGGCGGGAGCAGCGGGGACTTCTTTGTGGTCTTAGTATAATGCCACTACGAATTTTGGCGAACATTCGGCATTCGCCAAACTCTGTGGAGCGAGTGGAAGAGTAGCTTCGCCACGCTTTGCCCAACGTTCGCACTTCGCCGTTGTACGAAGTTTTTCCTATCGACTGTCGGTACCTACTCCACATCAAAGGACGCAAAATTCGGAAAATTGTGTTTGGTGGCAGCTCCACTCTAATACTCTTTTTGTCCACCTATTATCGTTTGTTCTCGCTATGTGACCCGTTCAATTCCACTTTGGGTTAGTGATTCTTTCGATCGCATCTGTTACTGTGGTTCTTCTTCTTATTTCCACATTTTGAACCCTGTCTCTTAAAGTTAAGCCCAGCATAGCTCGCTCCATAGCTCTTTGAGCGATTCGAATTTTATTTACTGTGCTTTTTGGTTAGAGTTAGTGTTTCGGCTCCATATGTTAACACAGGCAAGACACACCGGTCGGTTATTAATAGGTTTGAAGTAAATCATCCATACCTATACCAATAGGCCATATGAACCTTTTGAAGTTAAGGTCTTTAATTGTGCTTTGCCAAATTACAAACTTTTATGATTCGCCGACGTTCGTATAGTGTCTGGGACCGGTTTAATGCAATGCAAACAAAGGACCGGTGATGCGATTGCTAGCGGCGCGGCGCCGACCGCATCATAAATCCAGATTCGATAAAAAAAAGATTGGTTTGTTGTAAAGATTTCTTAAAAAATGAACCCCTGGGCTGACACTTGTATTTTACGTATCTAACTTAAGCTGATTAATGCACATTTTTTAATTTATCCAGATCTAGTTACAAAGTTGGTGGGTAAAAGGTACTGCTGATTTTGTTTAAATACTTTTTAACCAAAAAGTAAATATTTATCTTTTAATTAATATATTTTAAAATACACCTGGAAACTTTTGTGTATTTGTATTTTGATCCATATCTGTTACACGACAAAAATAAATCATATAAGGTTTAAAAGCAAAATTTTAAAATATTCCACGCCAAATGGCCTGAGGTAAAAATTTAATCGAATTTTTGGTTTTTTCATTTAACATTTATTTATAAATAAATATTATTAAATATAAAACCCATCCATCATCAGTCCTATATATTTGTAATATTTAACAAAAGGTTTAAATAAAAAAACCATTTATTTTCTGTCCAAAAATGTAATAAAATCTTTTTCGCAATAAAATATTTAAAAACCTTATATTTTTCACATAAATACCTATAATTAAAACATCAAAACCAATTTCATTAGGTCCTGTCAAAATATAAATTAAATTTGCTAAATAGAAACTTATCATGCAAAAGGACGTTTTTAAATATAAAACTGGAATTTATTATTTTAAAACTAAATAGAATAAAACAGTGAATTAATTACTCTGCCTGTTTTATGTTACATTAATTATTAAAAATTAAATAAAGATACACTCGCAGACAAAAAATCGGTGTTAAACATATTTTACGTGTTTCAAGAGGTTACTTTTCAGTTTTTGAAAAAACTCTTTCCTAAATTTAAGTTTATGGTGGAATTAATAACCAAGGAGATTTAAGTATTTTATTATATAGTGCATTTCTTTAATGTCCTCCCATATTTTACTTTTTAAATAGACCAGTTTAAAAAGTAAAATTTGGGGATATGATACTGATGCATAAATACTTTATTTTGGAGTAAAACAACCTTTTGGTAATAATTAGTGCTAAAAGCTTTAGGTATAGAAATTAAACTGGGACCAACATTCACCACTGATATTTGGACATCATTAAATTTTTCCTGATACTTTAACCATAAAGCCTTATAGGCATTGACTGCTTGTAAATAATAATATAATAATGGTTTGGATGTTATTTTTTATTATATTACCTGCTTTTTGAATAAGGAATATCCTGGCAGCTATCAACTTTATAGCAGTGTCAGAAATATGAATAATATAAAAATTATACTTACCTCCAGATCTTCCAAAGGGACACCGCTCAATCTTTATGGAAAGTAACTTTCGGTTAAATTTTTTAAAAAGTGGGGAAAAATGTTTTTTTTTTTGGTTGTTTTAATGTTTGTTGGAGCTCTGATCTGAAAAAAGTATATAAAATTAACATAGAGGTCCTCATTTTGGAAGTGAAGAGCTTTTTTTTCCCCTTCAACTTTTCTTTCGATAAAAAAAAATTTGGGCCGCCGACTAGACTTGCCGCTGGGCTTCAACATCTCTAGCTACGCCACTGATCTGACAATTTGGAGTGACGTAAAGAAGGCGGGGGCGACAAAGTTACTTTTTTTTAAGAAAATAATTCAAGAATAAAGAAAATATATAATCCGATACGATCCGAACGATCTTCACCAGCCAAAATAATAACAGTATTTTGTAGACGTATTTAAAAATCTATATCTCCCCACAGATAAAAAGAAAAATAACATTTTTTCTTATTGTCTAAGCCTTGCAACCCAATTGGTCTCTATGACGCTCAAGTAAATCCACATTTAGCATCGTGGGCTCCCCTACTATTAAATGGTTTCTTATATTTAATAAAAAATCCTGCTACTGACAGTAACATTTGTTTTTTTCTTAAAATTAGAACCTAAAACATTTAATAATACTAATTATAAATTGTAATTTGTATTGTAACATTACCGTCCAAAACAGTGGCGTAGCATGCCTTGGAGTGGCCCTGTATCACAATGAGTTAGAGGGTCCCAAAAAAATTGAAATCAAAAGAAGAAAGTCCCCAGCTTTACAGTTTTCTATCACTAATTTTTGCTTTCACACATTGGGGTGCTCCTATAGCCCGGGACCCTGTCTCATTAATATGGCTGATACGGCGCGGCGGTACGCCCCTAGTTCAAAATAATTATTTTAACTGCGTAAGGGAAAAAGGACTTATCATTATACTCAATATGTATTAAAATATATATAAAAAAAGCAGCTCTGTAATATTTAGGTAAAATAAAGTCAGTTTATTTTTTAAACAAATACATATTTTAAATTAACATTTTTTTTGTCGTATAGTATTCACCTAAAAATTTTAATCTTCACAATTAATTTATTGACTATTTTGAACAATTAAAATTTTTAAGATAAATCTACACCATAATATCTTCTCTGATATTTTTTCATAGTTAAATACTGATGTAATTAATATCAATAACAATTAAAGTCTTTAAGCAGGTATTAAACTAGTCTGAGAAGCCTTAGTAACTAGCTGAATCAAACTGCCAGAAGTTGGTCTTTCTTTCTCCTTTTGTCCATTTCACAAAGAGATCAGCAACAAATTCCAAAGGTGTCCAAGTAGAAAAGTCTGCATCAGCCATCCATTTTCGATTCATTGGTGTATCAAGAGTAACAGGTAGGATGGCAACCACAGTAGTGTTGGCCGGTAGTCCACTATCTTTGCTTGCAAGGGATTTGGTTAAGTGATGAACAGCGGCTTTCGCCATACCTACAATAAATCAAACACCTGGTTGACGTAATGTGTATTTAGAGTGTCAAGAAACCAACGCACCTACTGACAAACTTCAGAGGGGTGCTTCTCCATTAAAAAATAAGAAATGACCTTAAATAAATACGTGTTCTAAAAGGCATAGTTTCTAATGTACTGGTTGTCAAAATTTTGGGTTTTTTAATAGTTTTAAAATAATTTACATTTTTGACAAGTTGAAAAGGCATATTAAAACTTTTATAAATTAAATTCTTTTATTGGGTGAGAAATGCCAGATTTCTCCAAAACTTAGAAGCGGGTACTATAGAAAAGCGGATACTTATAAATAATCAATATTATTTTGCCCTTAATTAATTAATTTTAAAATAGATTTGCAATTTTAGTAATATTATCTTTTAATTATTCCTGGGATATTGAATGATTTGCAACCATTGATTTCATTGCACACGATATGCTGTATAAATCCGATTACATAACTATATTTTGGAAAATAGGTTTACAATAATTTACTTGATAATGAGTTTAACTTAATTTTATAATATTTATATTTAATGATTAAATATTGGAAGGTTAAAAGAAAAAAATCATTTACATATGGGTAACAAAGTAATTACCAACAAACCTTTTTTTTGCCATTTAGCCGCAACAAATCTTGGTACATGTAAAATTATTAAAAATGTGCCTATTATGGTAGAAAAAGAAAATCAAAAAATAAAGTTTTATTGTAATGTCAGTCATAAATTTCATTTCTATTTAAGGTTTACCATAGGTAAGGGTAAATTCTTGTGACATCTGGTAAAATTTACAAGTTGTAGAAGTGACTTTCAGAATACAGGGTAGCCGTCTATGTTTTGACCCATTTTATCCGCGAAAAAGTTTAGAGCAAATTAAGTTTGTTTTTATCTTATGTTGCAATTAGGTTGTGACGTTTGATTAGCATAAAAACAAAAAAGCAAATTTTTGGACCTAGGGCAATGTTGTTATTTTAAATGAAAAACCATGTACCTACATTTTTTTTATCAAAATGTAACACAGGCAATGGTAATTTAAAAAAAAAAGATTTATTATAGAAGGTCACAAAAAATGCTGCATTAAAGTTATAGATTATTTACAATATTAACCGAAGGTTTTAAAGAAGTAAGCCTTACTCACCTAATAGGTATTTTGTAAAAAACTTATAGCTTTATTAATGTATTTTTTCTTTTAACCTTGTATCCCTATAATAAATTATCATTTTCAAATAATATTTCTTAATGGTAATTATTCAGAGATCAATAAATCCGTTATTCTCAAAAATACCTCTAGCTTATCATACATTTTTTGAAACGGAAAAGATCAAGATTTAAAAATATAGAAAAATATGCACGTTATCATGGTTGTCCTATATCGCAAAATCAGCCATTTTGTATTTTGTGCTAACCGAATCGCACTATCCAATGGCAAAGACACGAAAAAAAACTTAAAATATAATGCTTTCTACAAAAACCGCATCGTGATCATTTTATTTGGTCTAAAGTTAGTTGCGATCGAAATGGGTAAATATATAAACGGCAAAGTTAGGTCGTACTGGAATACTCAGTATTCTTAATAGTATTTAGAATACATTGGGCCGGTATTCGAATACATTTGTGTGTTTGGTATTCGGCAGGATAATTTTTGGCGAGTATTCGGGTTTGTGTATTCGAATACTTCTAAAGTATTCAATGAATACTTTTTTGATTATATATTGAATAAGGGCATACCAAGTATTCGAATACGGAAATATTCTAGTATTCGAATACCAAAACTGTCAAGATTGGAATACCAAAAAGGAAAGAACTAAGAAAAACAAGATAAGGATTTTCTTTTGCTCTTCAAAATTTTCATAGAGTAGGGACGTTTGCTCTTTTTAACCATGTTTTTTTTCATACTATTCCAAATTTTTTTTGCAGTATTCGAATACCGATTTCCCATATTAATACATACTAAGTATTCGAATACTTTTTCTTCCAAGTATTCAAATATTCGGCACTCGAATACTATTTTTCGGTATTCGTATTCGAATACCGATTTTCAGTATTCGACCCAACTCTGATAGATGGCCACCCTATATTAATAAAGTCTGGGTATTCCTTTAAAGGCTATTAACAATTAAAACAATTGAAGACATGTTCTGTAGTTCGGCGGATTCATTTAATGGATGGTAATTGTTTGGGTACACGCCAAAAATTAAATTAAATGTCCCAAAAAATAAAAAAAATTTAAACAAATAAAAAGATAAATAAAAATCGACGTTTCGGTGGAAAGTCTGACACCGTTGTCAAGATAAATTGAATAAAAATAATAAAAATAAAAATTAACTATTATTAAGGTTTTGAATTTTAAAATTTCAATATATTTTTTAAGATGTTCTGAGAACTCTTTGACATTAAATGTCAAATATGTTTGTTTAGTTATAGTGTCATAGTGACATAGATAACTGGTTGCTGGTGTATTTATTGTTTGTATTACGAAAAAGGTGAATAGTCTTCCTGATTACTTCAGTATTAAGCAAAGGCAACCAAGTAATATTTAAATTAACTGAAATTGATGATATACAATTATCTTTATTTAATAATATATATGCACTGTCTTTGATTTTGCGTTTTTTAGAACAAACTTTCTTTGCCAAAATGCTCAAAGTATCCCAGTTTATTCTATGATTGTTATCAATTTTTAGTTATCTTTTTACTTGTTTAATTTTTTTGGTTTTCAGGACTTTTAATTTAATTTTTGGCGTGTACCCAAACAATTACCATCCTTTAATCAAAACAATATTATCAGTTTCAAAAACAGTTGGAATGCCGTAACATAGCAACTTATATTTTTTAAATATTTTTACATTAACCCGCTACATACCATATCCGATCATTCCTGGAGTAGCTTCTAATGCTGCTTTAGCGCCTGTTAACTGCAAAACACCACCATCTTTTAAATATTTAGCGGCGATGGTTCCTGCTATGATACTACTGCAAACGCTCTGCTGCCACATCATTTCCGAATTCTTTGCTAAATCTTGAGATGCGTTACCTCCAGCCCATCCACCTTTAACAAAGTGTTGTATTACCTTTACACTATGCAACTAGCTATTTAACTATACAGTGATTACCAATGATTTGAATTATTACCTTAAGTTCATTGTGAGTTTTTCTGGTTTTAATAACAATAAATTTAAAAAGCTTATTAAAATTTGTCCTATAAAGTTCATAATCATAAATTGTAATGAACTAACATACAAACCAACATTTTTACCATTATCGCAAATAAAAATAATGTTTTGTCAATAAAGAAAATTGCATAAAGTAATTTTCAATTCGAACAACTTTTCTTGATTATTTCATGATTTCGATATTAGCCAACATAGAGGTATATACTTTACTCTTGAACAAAAATGACATTTTTGGGCCAACCTCGTAGATGACTGATAAAAATGTTTAGCTTTTTGACGATGCAGAACTTTTTATAAAAATATAATTTTTTCCGTAAAATTAATAATAAAAAAGTTTCCCATATGGCGTTACTTACACATGTATGAGCAAGGTCTGCTTTTGTAACATATTAATGACAAGTAACAATGGAACGGTGCTATAAAGAAAAAATAATTAAATGGAAAGGGGGATCTTGTGACACATCATTTAATTGGGATGGTCATATATTCGAAACTTATAAGGTTAGATACAATAAATGTATTATTTTTGTAAACGCTTTTTTAATGGTGATATAATATTCAGGGTGCTCTAGTTAATTAAAAATACACTTT
This sequence comes from Listronotus bonariensis, assembly GCA_014170235.1. Taxonomy (NCBI): domain Eukaryota; kingdom Metazoa; phylum Arthropoda; class Insecta; order Coleoptera; family Curculionidae; genus Listronotus; species Listronotus bonariensis. Next base: position 106,345 of record JACEGR010002446.1, on the reverse strand, counting down.
TTATCCTCCCAAGTATAGTTATCACTAGAACAAAGGTTTTTTAAAGAGTTCTAGCAAAATAACACATTAATTCTAAATATCTAACTTTATTAGTTTCAGAAATATGGCCATGTAAATCAGTTATTGTGTTTATTGAGTAGATACCGCCATTTTGTAGTAGGTAAAGGTATTGGTTTTAGATTCTAAAGTTGGGAGCTCAAAATAAGTTGTCATAAGATTCCCTTTTCATTACATTTTTCCCAATATGGCGCCTAGATATCACCATAACATATTAAAGTTGTCATTGATAAGTCAAAAACTGTAAACCTTGGTCTTATACTACGAACGCTTAAATTTTAGAAGGTGGGAACTGACTTTAGGTCCTCACTTTATCACAAAAATTTCAACCGTTGCTTTTTAAACTTTATAATTTGTACTTTAGCAACTATTTACATCGATAGTTATTCGTGCAGCTGTATATTTATTACACATTTAAGTAACAACAAAGGCGCGCTTGTGGCTGCTCCGGTTGTATCGGCAGCATCGATCTCCGGAGTTAAGCAGTGAAGTGCGCGCCCATAACTTGGATGGGTGACCGGCGTTGTCGGTTTTAGGCATCGGCACACGGTGTTCTGCTCGGGGGTGAACAAACGAACCGAACAGCAATCATCCAAGTTATGGAATGAATGGTGTGTGAATGGGAAGGAGTAGGGGTCAAGGTACAATAAGCCTTCAGGCTGCAGTGCACCACCTAGGGGGACGGTCGTCGGACCTGGGTGGGATGACCCCGAAAGGGCAAAAAAAAAAAAAAAACAACAAAGAACTGCAAAATTAAACCATCTAATTAGCTAAAGAAGCTTTTTATTTATTACCAGCTTATTAAGAGAATTATTCGTTTTTGCACAAAAAATAAACATTAAGCTCTGAAAAATTAACTACTTGGTAGAAAAAATATGCCAATGAGCTTAAGGGTGTCCGATATTAAGTATGAGCGATTAAGGTTAAGCACCTCTATTGGATGGTTTCTAAACCTTTTTAGTGCACTAGGTATGTCAGAGGTAAAGTCTAGCTACAACTTACGTCTAGTGTTTTAGTGGATATCATTATAGATTTCGTTATTTATTTTGCAAAAAAATTATTGTAAAAATTGTAGCTTAGTTAGTTACTGTTAAATGAATTTAAATCAAATAAATAAATATATAAATATTTTGTGTATTACATTTGCTAAAGAAATTTATTGGGTTTTGACAATAATTGGCTTTCCTTAAAACATTAAGTATTTAAGAAACCTATTTAAGCATTGATGAATTTAGTGGTCAAGTAAATTGAGTTTTAATACATTTTTAAAGAGCTCCGTGTGGTGTCTCTTATTAATGAATTAACCACTTTCTTTATGATATAACCTATTCATTGGCAGACAAAAATTTTCTTTGTGTTTAAAGTAAATATCGATAATTAATGAGTTTTTTTAACTAGATAATCATAAGGTTTTCAGAAAAAGTATATTAATATATTAAATTATTTTATCTAAAAACTGAGACATAGGACCCAAACCAAATTTATACCAGATGCTATTGATGCTAAGAGGGACACTTTGGCAAAGAAAATGTTTATTTTTGCCCCCCTCCAGGAAAATCTAAGTTTCAAAAGCGAATCCTGTATTTGTATTTTATTCATATAGACCGGTGCCGAAGCCTTTAAAAAAGAAATAAGTAAAAAAAAATATAGTAGAATTAAACCCACTGAAAAAGGTATAACAAAATTTATAGAAAAAATAAAATAAATTCTAGGCGATCTGAGGTCGAGAGGGGGAGGAGGAGGGTAAAGTGTAAAATACAGTTTTTCTAGATTTCCGACCAAACTACAAGTTTAATGGAAAGAACTTAAATTTTAAAGTTGTAGGCAATGTAAAGATGTACAACTTTTGTATTTAGCTTTTTATACATAACCTCACAATTTATGTGAAAATTTTAAAAAACCAAATTTTTGGTTTTTATTTTTATCTTTTACAAAAACGTTCCTTTATTTGTCCCAAATACACTGTAGTTTTTGGTTTTAAAACATTTATTTTTATACATATTTTTGACTTAATATTAAAAAATACCCTTATTTTCAATCGAAAATTCACATATCAAAATATTGGCATTTTTCAAAAAGTCAAATGTTGTTTTGTTCGTTAAAATCTCTTCTTTCTAATGGTGTAAAAAAACGATACGTAAATGTTCTTAGAAAACTCAAAAAATTCGGATTCAATTTTTTAAATCAATATTAAACTAGAGTCAATAATTTTTGAAACCAGTAAAAATATATATAGAAGGATAAAACCCATTAAAAAATGTAGAGTAAATAACAAAAATAAAAGTTTTAGTATTTATTTGGCTTACCTGCAACACAAAAAATTCCATCCAGCTTCTCCCCATTCAAAGCATTTCCCACCGCAGAAACAATCGAAGATTCTTGTCCTACAAAACTTTCACTTGTTTTTACCGCGACATTGACGTCAGCATCAGAGTTTTCCGCGAGGTCAATGCAGAGCACCCAAAAATTTGCAGCTTTTAGTTGTGCCACGCATTTTGCACCAAGAGCTCCTCTACCACCGTATACCACGACACGTCCAGCAACCATTTTTTGTGTAATTATGTTAAAATTAAGAAATAAATATAGTAAAAGTAATATATGACTAAATACAGTAAGCCTGTTTCTTGTACGACTAGCAGTTAAAGACTAAAAATGAAAGTGAACATAGTTGTTGTTACTCATTATTCTAAATTAAATACAGTTCAAGGAATAATTTACAGAAAATACACGACCGCAACAGGTTTCCTTTCTAGATTTTTATTGATCTGACCAGCGTCAGTGTCTTGTCTTTACAGTTACAATTAAAATTGTTTAACTTGAGTATTGATAACAATGTCAAGGGTAACGTAAATAGAACAGATACATTTAATCGTATTAATATTGTAACCTTGCGCAACAAGTTTTTTTCTATATTGTATTTATCTGGTGAATTTTAAAATCTTTATTACAAAATAGTATACAGGTACAGGTTATCACAAATTAGATGAAGATTACAAATTTTAAAAAATGTATTAGACGTACAGTCGGGTACCCAAATAAAGATGGGTCCACATTTAATTCATTCTGAAAGCGATGCCGACAAGTACACAAAAAATGATTAAGTAAAGAAACCCTTTTGGGAATAATGATTTATTGCAGCAAAAAATATTTAACCCGACGAGTTTCTAGTACCACGTCACGTGCCACCAGTTTTATAGTAGGACAGAGGCAAAATAATAGATTGTTTGTAAGTAGGTGATACGTGTTTTAGCAATGTAATTTTTACTATTTACTTGTTAAGTAAAAAATATTATACAGTATAGTTACAAATTTGAGAGGCTGAGGGGCACCATTAGGATCTAGAAGATGGTAAGGGATACAGGGATGGTGAAATTGGGTAAAGCTGCGAAAAATCTCTGTTCGATAATGAAAAAAACATTCTTGCTTTTTACGTCGTTTACCGAGACGCTTACCTTATAGGACTTATCAAACTGGCTGTACCGGGTCCACGGTAAATTTATTATTACGACAGTAGGTTTTTTATCTTTATTTTCTTAAATTTTACTGCCAACTTTTGCTAAAACTATATTTTAAAAGAAACGACACATTAGCATTAACATTTTTTCTGTTTCGTTAAAAAGATGTCATTAAATTTGAAGATCCCAGGTGTCGTCCTTGAGCCGTCATAACCGTTTTTAAAGCCAAAATATCTGGCTTTAAACTTAATGAACACGTATTTTAATTTTATAATAACTCCAACGACATATCATGCATTACATGTATGCGACGTTTTCTTACCGGAAAACCATCATTCAGTTATATTGCTATTAAAAATTATCATTTTATTCCAAACGTTAGTAAAAAATTTTCTTTTAAAGGTAAGTACGCATTAATTTCTATTGATGCGTACTTCACTACTCATTATTATTCCTTTAATTTATTTATTTACTTATAATTCAGCTATGAAGCTACAAGAATTAATATAATTTATAAATATTTTCCTATACGTATTAATAAAGCATCTTAATTTAATAAAACGCCAATTTTAACCTTTATTGTAGCATACTTACCTGCGAACGTCTGACATAAAATCATTAGCTATTTGTAATGTGTGATAAGTCGTTGTTAAAACTAGTTAAAACCAAATATTCCGCTTATTTAAAAAGACTAGGTTAAAGATGGTGACTTAAAGACGACACGTCATATCTTTAATGTAGGTAATGACATCTTTAGTACAGAAAAGGTATTAATCCTAATGTTTAGTTATTTTAGAATTTCTATTCAAATAAACTAAGAAAATAATAAAAACTGTTGCTTTTGGAGTTTGTATTAGCCTGTACCTTGAAAGTATTTAACACTTTTTACATTTATAATATAAGATTTTATTTATAACATCTAATATGTTTCCACACTGATGAAACAAAATAAAATGATATGCAGGGTGTTCGGAAAAAACGTTAGGACTTTTAAGGGGTCACTCTTGCAAGGTTAAATAATATTGGTCCTTCAACAAAAGAAATAAACAGAACAACTGCTTTATATATATATATATATATATATATATATATATATATATATATATATATATATATATATAAAAATACGAAAAGGGTGTTCGTTGCTGACTAGTTAAGAAACGAACTAGGAAATATTGGGGATTGCAGCAATTGTAAGAAAACTCTTTAAGGTTATTCCAAGCTTTCGGAAATGTTTATTTCCATCTTCAGGGATACTAAAATATAACAATTTAAGTTAGATATAAGGTAATTGATAGATTATTTCCATTTACATCTTAGTGAGGTTGTACAGTGGTTGTTATATTAATTATTATCATGATTTGCACAAGACAGTTAAAAAATGGTCATTCTATACACTTATTTACGAAATAGAAAAATACATTTAATAAAACGTATTTTCTAGAAACCTGTGGCAACTCTGATTTTGACGAAATTTGGCAGACGGGAGTTTTTGGGGCGCTGATCAGGAATCTCAAAAGAATTTCTTGGCGGAAACGTTTTCTTTCTTGAGATATTCATCATCAGACTTGAAATTTAAACTTATTCTATTTTACAATATTCCCCCTTCTTTTTGCACACAACTCTTGATTTAAAGCCAAAGTGGCATTCAGCATTGTGATTTTCACCTTTTAGAACCCCGTTTTCTACGTATTTTACATTATTTTTGCATTAAATTGCATAGCTATACTTTCAATCATTTTAATCACAGTGTGCCATGAAGCCCTATGTGTATGTATGGTTGCCGCTATATCAAAGAAAAACCACGCAATTTATTGCAAAAATAATGTAAATAACGTAGAAAAACGGGGTTTTAAAAGGTGAAAATTAAATATTTTGTGACAGCTTAGTTTTAAATCAAGAATTGTGTGTGCAAAACGAAGGGGGAATATAGTGAAAATAAGCTTAGGTAAAATTTAAACTTTGATGATAAATATCTCGAGAACGAAACGTTTCCGCCAAAAAATATTTTGATTCTGTGACCAGCGCCCCAAAAACCCCCGTATACCAAATTTCGTTAAAATCGGAGTTGCCGTAGGTTTCTAGAATATTACCACAAAAACTTACATGATTACTATTGAAAATTAAAATTTAAATAAAATTAACGAAAATTAACTCTGACAGGTTCAAAGCTGTCACTTTTATGAAAGTCATATGGCATATGTCACTTGACAGCCAGGTGAGGGAAACAAATTTTATTCAAGTGTGGGAGTGGTTATCGTTCGAGTTACCGGGAGTTTAAAAATGTTATGAATTCAGAACACTCCTATGAGATTCCCTTTAGAGTCCAGAGACAACCAATAGCAATCAATTTCGCTGAGATGTTCAATATCAGTCTTTTTGTTGATAGTATTAGGTGTTTGAGTCTATGAAAGCCATCTCTAAGAAAAAGACGTTTTTTATAATGTCTTTGTATTGCTAGAATCCTCGTTTCATCATAGTTCATATTATGTTGAAAATTATTTGCATGTGCAGCTAAGGCACATCTCTCCAGGTGTAGTCTACAGACACTCCTATGTGAGGCAATTCTGCCCGCGACAGGTCTAGATGTCTGACCAATGTACCTAGTCACAATCAACACACGGTGCTGTAATCCACATCCGATAGAGATTTTAAAGAAGTTTTATCTTTTAGTTTAGAATAAAGAGACCCCAATGTAAGGACTGTTCTGTTGGCGATTTTAAAGTTATTATTAATATTTAGAATTTTTTTTTGCCAATCTCGAGGAGGTGTCACTTATGTATGGTAGTGATGAGAAAAATACTTTCAGTTCAGATGTGTCCACCGAGGTATTGTTTTGATTGTTAACAAGTAACAAATCTTGTGTATTAAATAGTTCAACACTCAAGCTATTGTTGTTTGGGACAGAGTTATCAACGAGTACATCTTGTGAGGTCAAAAGCTCAGCACTCACTCTGTTCACATTATGCATGTTATTGTTAATAGAATTAAATTGGTTTTCTACTGTGGGGAATAGTTCCACATTTACAGGTCTTGTGTTATTCGGACTGTTATTAGTCATGGATGGTGTACTATACCCACCAAACAACATTTAGTAACTTGATTGAATTTTTATTCAATAACACTTATTTCTCTTTTAATAACGAATTTTACTCACAAACCTTTGGTACACCGATGGGTGCTTCTATTTCTCCCATTTTGGCTGCTTATGTTATGGATGATCTACTAGACACAGTGTTACCGGTTCTCTCAATTAATTTTTTTCTTAAAAAATATGTGGATCATATTATTGTCGCACCCAAGGAGGGACTTGTAGAGATCGTAGAGACCTTTAACAGCTCTGACCCTTACATTCAGTTCACTATAGAGCAAGAAGATCAGAATTCTTCAATGCCTTTTCTAGACACCAGATTTATACGTACCACAGATAATAAAATTATCATAGACTGGTACCGAAAATATGTAGTTCTGGTAGATTCCTGAACTTTAACTCATATCATAAAACCTCTACAAAAGTGAATTTGGTCAAACAGATGAAAGAAAGGGTCTTGAAAATCTCACATGAATCCTTTCATAATAAAAATCTCAAAATTTTACATCGATTATTTTTGGATAATTCGTATCCAAGAACCTTATTAAATAAACTAATCTATTGTACACCATCCATGACTAATAACAGTCCGAATAACACAAGACCTGTAAATGTGGAACTATTCCCCACAGTAGAAAACCAATTTAATCCTATTAACAATAACATGCATAATGTGAACAATGTGATGTGAGTGCTGAGCTTTTCACCTCACAAGATGTACTCGTTGATAACTCTGTCCCAAACAACAATAACTTGAGTGTTGAACTATTCAATACACAAGATTTGTTACTTGTTAACAATCAAAACAATACCTCGGTGGACACATCTGAACCGAAAGTATTTTTCTCATCACTACCATACATGTGTGACAGTGACACCTCCTCGAGATTGGCAAAAAAATTGTAAATATCAATAATAACTTTAAAATCGCCAACAGAACAGTCCTTACATTGGGGTCTCTATATTCTAAACTAAAAGATAAAACTCCTTTAAAATCTCTATCGGATGTGGTTTACAGCATTCCGTGTGTTGATTGTGACTAGGTATACATTGGTCAGACATCTAGAACTGTCGCGGGCAGAATTGCCTCACATAGGAGTGACTGTAGACTACACCCGGAGAGATGTGCCTTAGCTGCACATGCAAATAATTTTTAACATAATATGAACTATGATGAAACGACGATTCTAGCAATATAAAGACATTATAAAAAACGGTCTTTTCTTAGAGATGGCTTTCATGCTCATAAACACCTAATACTATCAACAAAAAGACTGATATTGAACATCTCAGCGAAATTTAATGCTATTGGTTTCTCTGGACTCTAAAAGCGGAATCTCATAGAAGTAGTTCTGAATTCATAACATTTTTAAACTCCCGGTAACTCGAACGATAACCACTCCCACACTTAAATAAAATTTGTTTCCCTAACCTGGCTGTCAAGTGACATACGCCATATGACTTTCATAAAAGTGGCAGATTTAAAACTTTCCACTCAAGTTATCTTCGAAACGAGACAGATTTGAGAAAATCGCCGAGGATACGTCAAGATTGAGGGAACGTTTTAAAGAATTGGACGGCGCCCCTTTAACCCCTTAACCACCAGGGCCACCACCCCAAAATTCTTAAATGAAGGCGGGTCGAGTGATACATCATTTTAAAGCTCAGTAGGTACTTTATAGCAAGAATATGAAGTCAATATCTTCACCTATTACAAAATGGCGGTACTTTAAAAATTACCTAGATACCTGATTTAGATGGTCATATTTCCGAAACTAAAGAAAGCTTATTTAAAGATCTTTTAATGGTAAGATAATATACAGGGTTCTTAAATAAAAAATATATACTTTTCTTCTACCTGTATATTACTAAGTATCACCATTAAAGATACAAAGAGGCTTTAAGAAAACACATTAAGTTACATTTTAATTTTATTAGTTTTCTAAAATATGGCCCGCTCAAATCAGGTATTTAGGGGTAATTTTAAAGTATATTTATAATCAGGTGGTCGACTTCGTATTCTAGGGACTCCATAGGTCGGGAACTTTAAAGATGTATCCTCGACCCTCCTTCTCATTTTGAAGTGTGTGCCTGATGGTTAAGGGGTTAAAGGCATAATCAATTACATAGCGCGTTATACCTCAATAAATATCTGGCCGTGTTTCGGCGATTTTTCAAATCTGTCTCGATCTATCAATGTGCAATTTTTTTTATCAATTGCAGGAAATAAAAATTAGCTATGACTAATATAATATTAAAAACATCCTTTAATTCGTTGAAAACCGCTTTACGTCATTTTGGAAACTACACAAAACCCACTGCACTTGGGCGTCACATAAACTTTCGTAGCCTGTCATAAACTATATAAAAATATTAAAGAAAGAACAATAACAACAATAAACATGTGATATTCCTAACCAGAACTAATGTTTGTTTAATTTGTCCTATCCAGTCCTTAAATACCTTTGGAAATTTGGAAAAAAGCAAAATCCAACTACCCGAAGTTTAATAAGGTGTGACAGAAGACAGAAAGCCATTTTAAACCAATTATGCAAACATTTCTTGGGTTTACTGAAAACAAATAAGAAACTTAAAGCATTTTTTTAAAGGTATGTTTTTTTTTAATTTAACAGAAAAAATTTCTCTTTGCGGAAAATATAAAACGCTTTTACATAGGATTTTTTTTTCCACACGCACATTGAAAAATTCGAGTTATTTTATTATAAATAATTAACACGGCCCCTTAGACTACTTAATTATTATTATTTTTTTAAAGTGTGTATTCCGATGGACTTATACTGACAGGAAATAAGTTATATCCTCTTTTATAATAATAAAAAAAAACAACACCTAAATTAGGGGTGCCTTCACAGTTATTGCATGTCTAAATGTTCCTACCTTCTTCCGCAAAACACGAAAATCTCATATTTCCGGCACAATATGGGAAATAAAATCGTTCATAAAAAACGTTCCGGTACGTCTCAAAAAGTGCAGTCAGTAGACCCCGTATCCCGTATCAGGGCGCGATATTACATCAAAATACATTATTAATACTGGAGACAAAGATGTAACCGTTACTACGTATTCTATTTTACTTTACATAAACTTTTAAAGGTTTACTAAAAGTAAAACAGATGCAAATAAATAAATTATAGTCACTAAAAAATTGGTTAATTCAAGAATAATTTGGGGTGTTAAAATTATCCCCCAGTTATTGTACAGGAAATGAAGCATTTCACCTGGCAATTTTTTGGTCCTACATTGATTGACTTGAAATTTTTACAGAAGGTAGGAAATACCCCAAGAATCAAAACCTACATCGAACCGAAGGGCACCAAAACCCTTAAGGTGGTTGCCAACCCCTAGGGGGTGGAAATTTTTTATTACATTTTAACAACAGGAATCGATTAAAAGGGGGTGGCAACCACCCCTAGAGATTTGGCGCCCTTAGGTTCCATATAGGTTTTGATCTTTGGACTATTTCCTACCTTCTGTTAAAATTTCAAGTCAACCCATATAGGACCAAAGAATTACCAGGTTTTACCTTTTTTTTGTGTCATATCCTGTACTATTATTGCAAATGTACTTATTATTTAGATATTTGGCAGAAAAACTACTTTCTTATATTATGCTCTACTACTTTTTTATATGATTCTTGGAAAAATGCGTATTTCTTTTCAAACTTATCTTCTCCAAATTATAGATAGGAGTAGTTCGTATGGTATCGGGCACCTTAAGTTTCTTGCTTATAAAATTTTGAGGGATGGATTTAATTAGCCAAAAATATTTTTAAATAGCTTTAATGTTATTAATTTATATGGTGTTTTTAAAAGAGAAACACTGTAAGTCCTAAACAAAAAATAGATTTAAAATAACATATTACTATGGTATACCATATATATACATAGTTGTGATTGTGGTTAATTTTGCCTTTCGTAAACTTAAATCTTTTATTCTTTCTTCGACTTTATGGTAAATAATTACCAGTCCCCTTTGTGTTATTAAAGCGTCGTTAGATTTTAGTTTTTCTGCAAATTGAATAACAAGTTTTAAGAATTCAACTTTCGTAAGTGGCATTAGTTAGTTATCTAAATTATTAATATGGTCCTTAAATAAGATTCCTTTTCCTCGGTAATTTTTTTGTAAAATGTTGCTTCATTTCCTGTGCAGGGTTTTAAAAGTATTCTTTACCATCCCCAATATTCTTTACACCTTAACCTAGGCTACGTTTTGAACAGAATAACACTTACTTGCCTCTCGTATTGCCATTTAACCACCTATTACTTTATCTACAGCTAACTTTTATTCTTTTAATATGCCTTATATCTGACTTAAAACTTATAATAATAATTTTTAAAAATAATAAGGTTTTTTTACATTAATAAAATATATTGGGTGTTGAATGGATTTGGGATAAATAATATAATTTCAGGTGAAATTTCAAAGTATAAAAGACCCTGTTTTACAACAAATATCAAGAAATTATTTGACTTATTAGAAACTACATATTACCTTCGCAAACTTAATTTCATGCCGAAAGAAACACTGACAAAATACCAAAATTCTTGAACCATCAGGTTGACAATAGCCACTTTTAGTGTAGCTACTTTTTTATTGTTTAATTTACATTGCCACGCTAGCCAGGCCCTGACAGCTTGCGTCTACAACTAAAAACAACACTTGTCAGATACCGCACGCTATCTGATACCATACGATTTTCCCCTTTCATTTTTGAGAACTCTAAAAAATATTATTTTGTGGTAGCACCCTCATTTAAAACCTGCATTTCCGTTGCTTTTATGCAAAGCTACAAGAAAAAACAAATACACATCCACCCTCTCTGCTAAAAATGGCACATACGATGCGAGATTTAAATCGGCCCTCTATTCAAAGCAGGTGTGGCTGAGACAAAATAAAATTTCATATGAAATTTTTATGTACGGTGCATCCGTCCCAGTTTTTACATAAAAGAGAGGTGCTTTGAGAAATCTGTGTGCCAATTTTTGCTTACGAAGAACATGTTAAGGAGCCTTTTAAATTTATATAACAATGTTAAATAAAAAGGAAGATGGCAAGAATTTTAAAATAGCTTTTTTGAAAAGGTAGATTTTTATATAAGTCTTAGTCATAAGGAGAGACGTATTATTTCAAGATATTTGTTATAGTACCCAGTGTCGGACTACCGGGTCACCGGGCAAACGGGCAAATGCCCGGTGGGTCCACACCTTGTAGGCTAAGCAAGTAAAGAGGAAAAAATCCAAAGTAATAAAAATCATATGCATTAAAAAAAATTTAATGTAATTTTTATTATTCCTTCGAAAATTTATATCTGCAATAGCTATCTTTTGAAACAAAAAAAGGCGGAAAGGAAAGATATTTTTAAAAAAGTACAAAATTGGGATTACGACAACATTGTTTAAAGAATAGTAAATTGGTTATTTTTGCATAATTGCATTGATTTCTTAAAATTGCAGCTGTAATTCCTGTTTAAATAGAGGTTTTTAAAACTTTTTTGAAACTGGACGTAAAATGGAATAATTATTTAAGGTCTGTTAGGTTAAATCTTACCTATCATCAGTTCACACAGTTGTAGCAAAACTGTAAAAACCTTATTAAAAATAAATAAAATATTTATTATAGAAAAGCATTAATATCCTAGCATAAAAAGTTATCTTTACTTCACTTTCAAATCCTTAAAGATATGGTTAAAAAACATAGATATATATTTTTTATTAAATTATTTAATTAAATGTTTCTACTTTTTATTGCAAAAATGCTTTTTAAAAACTTTTATGTTCAAAAATTGTACAAGTTGTCCCAAAATTTGAGGGTAATTATTAGGATTTCAAAAACCGTATGAGAAACAAATAAGGACAAAGTTTAATTAGGATCTATTTAATTTTTCGGTTTAAAATTTTAAAAACATAAACATGTCTGTAAAAAAATGTTTTGTTTTTTATTTTGTTAGGAGGTTATTCAAGGGGTTATATCCAAGTAGAAGACAGAAAAAGTCCATTTTCAAGATTTTTTTTTCTGAAAAGCTCTTTAAATATATTAATTTGAAATTTTGCACATTTATTCTGTATACTTTTACCAATATTTTAACGTATTTAATTTCTCTGAAAAAATATATTAAAAGCCTCTGTAGCCGATATCCGGGTGCTACTCTAAAATACACGTTTTGACGTGACCACTATATCTCTGGACTGATTCATCTCAAAAAAATCACACCAATCTAATTTCAGAAATGTATAGTCTATAAAGTGATCGAAAGAATAGGCAAATTTTTTTGGAGAAAATGGCGGTTTCTTCAACACAAAAATCGATTTCTGGACCCCAATTTAGGCCTTAAATTATTTATTAAAAAACAAATATTTATATTTAAAAAAACCATCGATTAATTGCTAAAAACAAATCTGTGCCAAAATTTCAGTGCGATCGGTTCCGTAGTTTTTCAGAAATCGTGGTCACCGTTTTCAAAAACACTGTTATAAGAAAAACGCATTTAAACCTTTAGAAAACCTATATAGTTACTTGATTTTTTTTACAAACACGCACAGCTCTCCGAAACTATTTGACGGATTAATTTTATCTTTTTAGAGAAGATTCTTTACATACACGTGCTCTTGAAATATGCCTTACAAACAAAATCAGTTTTTTTTCTTAAATCGTACAATCGTAAACACTATTAAAAAACTGAAAGCACTTTCTGATAGCATCTTTAAACTTCTGCCCGGTGGGCCAAATGGTGCCCAGTCCAACACTGATGTTACCTTATGACTGAACGATAATTCTAGGCAATATGGTTGAATCCTTATTTTCCATTTTTTCCAATCTTTGAATTAGGGATAACATTAGAACTGTTGGAAAAATATAGGTTTGTTTTAATGTGGTAGACAATGACTCCTTATTCCTTTATTTTAACTATTCACACAACAATTCGGACAGTCCTATATCTGTGCGTTTCAAACGTAAACTAATAAAAAATTTAAGTTATCTAAACTTTTATTATATTATTGCAAGAACAAAGTAGCTCTTCATAATACAGCGTGACTTCGGAAGTTCTTACCAAATGGAAAACATTTTAATTAGTAACTTTACGAAAAAAATGCCACTCCATAAAAAATTCTGCTTAATGAGAGAATACGATTTTACAGAAAAAAACTGTATATTGGATGTACAGGCCTAAAAGACTTGTTTCCAAAAAGTTTTTATAAACATATGTTCGGAGTTGCTTTGTTTCTGAGAAACACGGCGTAAATTATTTTTTAAACGTCGGGATTTTATAAATATCTTAAATATGAAGCCAGATACGAAAAAATGTACTTTACTAGAAAGTTGTATTTTTAGTTGTTATATAGAAAACAAATAAAAAAACTTTATAAAAAGCAGGTGGCGTACATTTTTCTCTTAATAATAGTGGCTGTTGTGCCCGCTGGGACGCTACTGGATTCAATAAAGTCAATCTAGTCAGAAATTTAGAAGCGCTTTATTACATCAAATAAACATACCAAATTTAAACCAAATCGGTTTAGGGATATTAAAAATATAGTCTTTTTTACAAACTTTAACGCCCTATATCTTAGAAATAAAGCAACTTCGGTCATATCTTTATAAGAAATTTCTTCATAAAATAACATAAAAAATCCCCTTTAAAGAATCGTGTCGTAGTTAGGAAATATAATATAATAATTAAAAAAACTTTTTAAGCCACCCTGTACATCCAACATACAATTATTTTTGTAAAAATGTATTTTCTTATTAAGCAGGACTTTTTATAAAGAGGTACTTTTTTTCGTAAAGTTTATAATTAAAAAGTTTTCTATTTAGAAAGAACTTTCGAAGACACGCTGTATCAGGGTGTAATTTAATTTATGGCTAAAAATACAGGGAATGATTCCTTTGCGTATTTTAAAAGAAAAGTTTATATGAACATATGTCCTAAACCTCTTAACTTTTAAGATACAGAGTGTTAAAATTTAAAAAAAATGTTTTTATAATTTTTATTAGCAATTATGTCACAAAAATAATAAATATTTATTTAAACAAGGTTTATATCCAGTATAACAGTTTTTACCAAAATAAGTATTTGAAATTTTTTGGTTTTTGAAAGCTTTAACACCCGGTATCTCAAAAGTTAGGACGTTTAGGACTTATATTTATATGAACTTTTCTTTCTAAAATAAGCTGTATGTATGTGTATGTATTTTTAGCCATCAATTAAAATACACCCTGTATACAACGTTTAATTTTCTTAAAATATTTATTAAAAATCTTTTTCTGGGGAAAAGCCTAATATTATTTTGTTTAAAGCTATTTACTAAAAAAATCGTTTTTAAACTTGAATCCTGTTTAACGTAAAAATTGTAAGAAAAAGACAGCTTTACAATAAAAAATAATTTAACTTTAGGACAAAGTACACATAAATATAGCTTGAAAAAATATGTAAAATCAATTACTTAATTAAAGAACGAATTAAAGCAACATCCATTTACCTTTTATTTTTAACTTATATATTACACTCTGGACTTCCCCTTAGAATTAAAGTCCATAAAAATTTAAATACCACCGGATAGGGTGTACAAAATTGCAGCAAAAATATATTTTATTAAAAGAAAGTTTATAAAGTAAATTAACACTGGATTAAGTGCATTGCAGAGATATTCTGGAATTATTGGAATGGGCAAATAGTGCTAGCAGTATTAATCAAAAAACCTTATTTTATTACTGCTAAAAAAACCTTAACGTGCCTATGTGAGGAAGTGTTATTGCTTTAGCTTATATTTCCTCATTTCGTTTCAAATGTCAAAATAAAGAAGGAAAACGACCGACTATGTTTTGACACAATTAAAAAGTCTAGCAGTAACTTTAATAAGAGTTTCCCTTATTTAAAACTACTACTGCGCATGCATGTGTCAAAATACTGGTGAGATTTATTTACTGCTAGACCTTATATAAATTCAATAATTCCTAATAGGAAATTATTAGAATAGGCAAAATAGTGCTAGCAGTATTAGGGAAAAACCTTATTTTATTACTGCTAAACCTTAACGCGCCTATGTGAAGAAGTGTTATTGGTCAACATGACATGCTTAGTTATTTTTAACCTAAAACTGGAATATTATTTGTTTTTATTTATAGTCAATTTTATTTATTTGTTTTGTATAGTCACAAATGGAAAAGTTTTAACTTTTAGTATATTTAAAGACAAATATTTGAAAATAAACAAAATTACTTTAACCATAACCTCATTTCGTTTTCAAATGTCAAAATAAGGAAGGAAAACGACCGACTATATTTTTGGCACAATTAAAGTCTACTAAACTTTAATAAAGTTTCCCTTATTGAAACCACTACTGAACATGCGTAAGTCAAAATACTGCTGAATTTATTACTGCTAGACCTTATATGAATTCCAATAATTTCCTATTAGGTTAAAACTACATTAAATAAAGCAGGCGTTGGGTAACATAAAATGTAATTTCATTAAATAAATGATTATATTGATACTTTAATAAGCAATAATGCGCCTAATTCTTTTTTAACTAATTAAACAGTTTAATTAGGCCCACATAAATAGCTTATCCAGTAAATTTATATCCCACATATTAAAATAATATATTATTATTATTATTATATTTTACGCAATGCCACAGATCAATTAATTTATAAAACAAAAATATTTGTTACATTAAATTTGATTTTTGATACGTTCCTTATATCTCTATCCATAATATAAATAACATTAAAAAAACATAGAATTAAGAAATAAATTTAAAATTAAATGAACCCTAAAATTAAGGTTATCGCAGAAACAAGTAAAAACATAATGAGAATCTACATATTGTTTTTAAACATTATTTTTAACATAAATAATATTTTTTGTCATAAAGTTAAGTTCCGTTGACTTACCTTATCTGTACAGTTTTTTGGCAAAAATAATATAAGAAAAATATGACGCTTAAATAAAAAGAACGTCATTTAATTTTTTTTCTTTTAAGATTTATTGTAAAAATATATATAAAAATTAACTAACCAGAGAAAAAGCTGTTCGTTTCTAAAATAATTCCATGTAAATATCGGCTTTTTTATTCTTAAAAACAAAAATTTGTCATTTTTCAAACAAAAGTTTTGAAAACTAAAATATCAATGTACTTAAAATGGTTTTTAAATTTACCACTAATCTATACTCATATTTCATAATGTTTAACACACAATTTAAAATTATTAATAAATTGTGTACGGGGTGTTATTTCGGTTATTATTAGAAATAGAAGATTTTATTGTAAACCGAATGATGATATACTACAGAATTTTTCATGGCCCTTTGCGTTTTTGACATTCAGGACGATTTTTTTCCATTTCCAGTTGTAACTTACAACAAAAGTAAAAACTGATATAACTAGATATTTTTACGTAAAACCCAGTGGTGTAAATAGTTTTTTTTTTTTTTGTTTTATAAAAGATAAAAGGATTTTTTAAAAGTATTATAATAAATATGTAGTTATTTTATATCTTTAGACCCTAAATTGAGGTTTTAATTTTAAAATTGATTTTTTATTATGGGCCATGTTAGAGACTCTATAAACAAAAAATAAGGTTAGCTCTTAGTTAATAATTCGTTTACACTTTACAGCAGCATCTGAGCTTTAAGCATAAGGCACTTATTAATTAATTTAAAACTAAACACTTTTATGTATGGTTATCTACCATTTTGTTTTAATCCAAATGTTTTTCTAAAACTAACGAATACAAGCGAATTTTGCACGCTGATTTAAGTATACAGTTGCGCTGATCCGATATATTTAGTTTTTAATTAAATGCTAAGTTAACAAACCAGGCTGTAAAAGGGGTGCTGGGTGAAGTAGAATAGTAAAAACTCAAATATTTCTGTATAATGTAAACAAATTATAAACTAAGAGCTTACTTTTAATTCTTTGCACTATGCAAAATTCAATTTCAAAATTAAAAAGTATAATTTTGTGTTAAACAGTATCAAATAAATATTATGTAATATAACATAATTTTTTAAAATCTTTTATCTGTTATAATTTAATGAATTATTGATAAACAATGGTTTCACAAGAAAAATCATATGTTTAGTAAAAAATATAAAATACATAAAAACTAACTACACCACCAAAATCTTCGTAAAAATATCTAGTATATTGCAATCTAAGTCAAAATTCAAGATAACTACGAAAAGTGTTTTACTGACATATTTTGTTTAATAAACAAGTAAAAACAATCCAAAAATGGTGAGCCACTGCATTTTCTTAAAACAAAAATATATATATTTTTTTATTTTCGTTTAGTTTTACACAAATTGGATTTTTTTACTTTTTTATTAAATGTACGAGTTTTGCGTAAAAAGGTACATATAATTACTCTGCATTGTCGAATTGTCATTTAATTACTACACTGTTTAGTTAAAGGGTAGACATGTTAGGCGTACGGCTTATTACCTACGTGGTTTGCTATATTAATCATTATACAGGTCTAGAAAGTAGTTATCGAACCATTGGGATTTACAAGTGGAAAAAAGAGAAAGCAATCTTGCCTTAAGATAGAGAGTAACAGAAAATAATATATTTCCCGATTTTTCAAATGCAATGATGCCACATGTTCATATACGTCCACTTTCCTGCAGTAGTGGGAGATGGAAACCACACGGCGGCCGCCGGGCGCGAAGCATTTGGAGAGAGTTGATTTGCAAGCTGTTTGGGGTCTCGCAAACTGCTGCGCTTTCTTTTTTAAAATGTAGGTTTATACCGTTGAACAAAGAATTCAAATTATTAAGTGGTACTATGCTAGTAATTAAGCAGAAGAAATAATCGGGAGATTTGCATTTTTATTTGAAAGAGGTCCTGTGCCTATAAAAAGTACAATTTTTAGAAATAATATGTAAGTTTGAAACCAGCGGCTATTTACAAAATTGTAGGAAATGCATGTGTAATTATGAGGTGCCGCCTGCACCTCCATTAACCAAGGAACGGCAAGTTTGTAAGACTGCTGTTTGCAGTTTAGCAAAATTAATTTTCTTTGTAATAGAACCACAATTTTTAAAGGACTTGATACTGAAACCCGAATAAGTAGGAATATTCTGAAACCAAACTAATACCATTGCTATAACAAATTGAAATCTAGTCAAGAGGTTTTTCCTGAAGACTATGAAAAACGTATGGTGTTTTGTGAGGATACAATGGAGAGGGCCAATGCTAATTACATATTTATCAAAAATATTCTCTTTACTAATAAATCCTAATTTTCCTTGCATGGTCATCACAACCCTTCTATCGCTAATAGAAAACAAGCACATCAGTATATCTCTCAGAACACAATACCCTCAAAAGGTCAACGTGTGGGCTGGCATTTTGTGTAATAATTTCATTGGCCCTTTTTTATTGAGGGAAATTTAAATGCCAACAAATAATTTGCTATCAACAAGATTGTTGTCCATATAATCAGCGGAGGGGGTATCATAAAATTACCTTCTAACACACTGGATCTAGCACCAAATTGCAGTATTTGATGCATTTATAGCAATAAATTCATTAAATACTCATTCTGTTTCAGTCGAACTCATGTGATTTATTAATCTCTGTTCTCTTGGCCAATATGTTTCCCTTCACTATAATTACAGCCTCAGTCTTTCGTGCCGTAGCGGGAGACGAAATCCAGACAGGCGCGTCTGCGCTGCTCAGCTGTTGAGTACAGGGTTGCCAACTTGCCCCAAATTTCAGGGTAAAATTAAAATAATAATAGTAATAAAAATGTTATTAAACTTTTTTTCCTTATTTTTGTGATTTTAGAATTTAATTGTATTATGTATATTCAATTTTTAAAATTTAGAGATTTTAGGAATAATAAAAATATGTCAGTCGGTTTGACTAGAATCCTTTGTAATTTATTTCTACTGGCAAGCCGTTTGCTGTGTTACAAACTGCTGCTAATCCTGTTAAATTTAGATTTTTTAAAGTTTTGGTCAATATCGTTGACAAAGAGTACAAATTATTAAGTATTATGCTGGTAATTCAGCAATATATCTAATTAGGAGGTTTGCATTATTTCAAAGAGGTCCTGTACAGTGAAAAGTACAATTTTTGAAATAGTTATAAAAGTTTGAAACCATCGGCTGTTAACGAAATTGTAGAGACTGCATGTGTAATGATGAGGTGCCAATTGCACCTCCATTAACTGAGGAATGGCAGATCTGTGATACTGCTGCATTTGCTCTGTTTTCAAAACTTCCGCCTCTGCAGTATTGCGCCCTGGTGCCTTACACCACTTGCACCACCCGATAGGCACGGCCCTGGTCATAAGCATATCACCTCAAATGTTTAAAACCGAAAACCGAATTTAATAACAGTTCGAAATATTGTCTTGCTAAAAATGGTGGTCTCTTTCAGAACCATAATAAACTAGGATTTAAAAAAAATCCTCATTGTATAAACATTCCCGTAGATATTTTAAAGTTCTTTTTATTTTTTTTTAATATTTTTTTATACTTACCCTATTTTTTGGGTGATAATAAATTACAAAAAATGGGCTTTCAACTTTACAGGATGTAATGTATTTAAATTAAAAAATTTTAGGATATTCAAATATTCAATATTTACGTAAAAAATGCATCAAAAAATATAACAAGGAGTTGCACTCCCCATGCATGTCTACCATGCTACTAAATTGAATACCAGTGTCGCCAGGTGGGTCACGATAAAAATCCCCGCGTGGTTCTAAAAAATCCCTTTTTTTTGGATACTATAGATCTGGCAACACTTTGAATACCCTAACGCTGCACACAAATCAAAAATCGTTGTGTCTTAACAGGGAAGTACGTTTGGATGTAAGCAAAGAGAACGGGGAAAAATTTGTGCATTAGACAACATCGCATTGTCTGTTTCAGTCGACCTTATATGATTCAATAATACTTTCTGTGCTCTCAAGATATTAATTACTTTAATACATTAGATCGTTTACGATGCTATATTCGTACATCAAATAAAAAAAAGATATTAAAATTGATTTAAACAAACAGGATCCGAAATAATATTTTTTAAAAGGCAGTGGCGTACCCTTGTTTTTTAATATTTACCCTTACCCCTATGGACGACACTGGTGAAATTTTTTTTATGTAATGTCTTTTCACGCGTAAAAGATGTCTCCTAATTTTTTTAAATTATCTGAATTGGTATTAAAGTAATAAAAAAATATAAATATAATGAAAAGAAATTAATAGAAAATAATATCTAATAATAATAAAACCACGAAATAAAAGGATCTTTTGACGTGAAAAAATAAGCTTTTTATAAAATTATCCAATAAATGAAAGATTTTTCATTCCAGTCTCCTAGAAAATAACTTCAAACCTGCTTATAATATTTGAAGGTTTTCATCGAAAGAAAACTCAAAGCTAGAAATTCCTTTTATCTTGGACCAAGAAATCTTTCCCAGTAGTATTAAATTTTTAATATCAAATCAGGAAGGAAATCTAATAACTGAGTTTCAGCGTTCAAAGCAAATAAAGTGGTTTTATTTTCGTGGCTGTTTCAAAAGGCTTAAAAACTTTGCATATTTGCTCTATTGGCTTTTATGGTAATTTCTTATATATTTTTTATTTTTGGATAATTTTTTTTTCCTGACGGGAAAAAATTTGACTCTTTATCTCTGTTAACAGGTACTTACTAAAATGTGACTTTTCATAACATTACTTTTTTCCCGTGGAAAAAAGCCAGTACTTTTTTCCCTGTCATACATATATGTAAGTAAAGGTAAATATTTAATTTTGAAATAATTTATTATACAGAACTTACATACACTTACATCACAGAAAAAAATTGTGTATTATACACGGAAATTTTTAGCTTTTTATATTAGCACATAAGTTATTTAGTTACTTGCGTGTTATGTTATGTGTAGTGCCGTATTATCCATTAGGCTGACAAGGCTACAGCCTAGGGCGCCATGAAAAAATAGGCGCCAGACAGGGGAGTAATAGGCGCTAGACAGGGAAGTTTCTAAAAAGTCAAGGTCGGGTGGGGATTAGAACTAAGGTAAGGACCTTTTTTTTTGCTCTTCAAACATTTTTTAGTATTAAAATAGGCGCTCTGGGAATTGTAGCCTAGGGCACCTCATACCCTTAATACGGCCCTGGTTATGTGTCACTTTTATGATCTCCAGATGACATTTTTATAAAAAAAAATAACAAGAGTTTTAAAGACAAATACTGTTACTCTATGTTGGTTTTTATAATATTATTATTGTTCTAAAATACCTAAAATATTATCCTTCGTACTGTACCACATAAGTTAGTGACTTGAGTGTTAGAAGTATTTCTTATTCTGCTCTGTTAAGCCCTTCAAAAAATTTTTAACAATAGTCTTAAATAGAAATACAATTTCTCTATGTTACTCTTATAGTATTTTTACCTTTTCATAAATTGTATTTCTTTAAATAAATAAAATATGTTCCGTTCTGTATCACATAAATAAGTGACTCTTCTATTATGTTATGTGTCTCTCTCATTTTCTCCAGATGACCTCTTCATAAAAAGATATCAACAGTTTTAAATACAAATACTATTTATTTATGTCTGCTTTTGTCGTAATTTTATTTTTTTATCTTTTAAAAAAAATGTTTTTTTTTCAAAATGCACCAAAAACTTATGCGCTTTCTGTATCACATAAGTTAGTGACATGCATGTTATGTTTTAGGTCTCTCTTATTCTCCCCAGATGACCTCCTCATAAAAAAGACAAATTATGTAAAAAAATTATGGTAAACGGTTTTATTACAATAAAAATGATGAAGGTCATGTTCTAAAATCGAATAAATAATTAAAATAAGTCCTAGCTACCAGATCGTACCAATCTTCTCCTTAATCTGGGGTATTGATCGTTAGGCGTAGTGTATACAGAGTAGATATTATGATAGAAATTACACTTGGCCAACGATTTTGTTGTCTGTCTGATCAATACCCCGATTGAGAAAAAGATTGGACGATCTGGTAGCTAGGACTTATTTTATTATTTTTTAGCTTTAAGTACCTAACCTTTATCATTTTTATTGTAAAAATCGTTTAACATAAAAATCATAATTTATTTTGAAGTTCTTAATTTTATTGTTATTTAATACTTTTCATTCTATTAAGTTCATTTAATGCATTACTCTATCTTACCAGAACTCATCAACGATATAATACTATGGTAGTTGTGGAAAAAATATTTAATCCTCCATTTTGTGGCGACGGCCATTTTCGATTTTATTATTTTTTTAAAGTAAGCTCGATTTTACAAATCAAGCCCTTTCATTTGATACCCATATTGAGGAAGTTGTGGAAAAAATATGTAATCCGCCATTTTGTGGCGGCGGCCATCTTGATTTTTTTATAGTGGGTTTTATTTTACTAATCAAGCCCTTTCATTTGATACCCATATTAAGGTAGTTGTGGAAAAATATGTAATCCGCCATTTTGTGGCGGCGGCCATCTTGGAATTTATTTTTTTTATAGGGGTTTTATTCTACCAATCAACCCTTTTATTTGATACTCATGTTGAGGTTGAAGTGAAATAATATGTACTTAATCCGCCATTTTGTATCAGCGACCATCTTGGATTTACAATTTAATAAAAAAATGTTATATTGTATTGTCATTAAGACTAAGAGTGTGTACCAAATTTCAGATTGATCGGTCGTTAGGAACGGGGTCAAATTCCAATTACTTGATTTGACCCCAAAATAACAAATAATTCCAAATAATAAATAATAAATAAACAGGTTAAGCTAAGTTAAACCGTTTAATAAAAACAGTTTTATACACAAAAATATTTTTTTACCTATATAGTTCGTATTTTAAATTTATTTAACAATTTAAAAATAATAAATACGATTTAGGTTATGCCAGAAACAAATAGGTAATTCGTATGTGTATATTGACATATAGAACAGGGCTTGTTTATCAAATAAATTAAAAAAATAATTAATAAGTTAATAAATAAATAAATAGATAAATAAATAAGTAAATAAATAATTATATCAATAAATTAATTATTAAATTATAAAATGAATAAATAAATACCTAAAAAAAGAAATCATCGAGATTTACTATACAGTATGTCCACGGAAGGACTTTACAATAGGACAAATGGACCAAAAATTTAAATTTTCAAAAAAGTCGTGTATGGCAAATCTTTTTGCTTCTTAAAAAACAAGATTTACGTTGGGAAATTTGTTTTTCTTTGTACCGGGGCTTCAAAAGTATAAAAATGTTATAATGGACCAAGAGAAAACTGCCATTATTTTAAATAATTTAGGGAAGAATCCCATATCTAAAATTTTACATACAATAAACAATTTTTTTGTCAGAATTATATTTTTTATTCACTTACACCTTTTTTATGTAATTTATGGTTTTATTAAACGATTTATTTAATGTTAAAGTTTTTAAAATATATTTAAATACAAAAATACAAAAAATAAGTAAAAAGGTCTAAAAGGTGAATAAATAAAAATATAATCCTAAAAATATTTTTATACAAATTTATGTAAAAATTTCAGATATAAAATTCTTATTTAATTTTAAAAACTTTTATATTTGACATTTTGTTAAATTATTAAAAATAATGGCAATTTTCTCTTGGTAAAATTTTTACAAAACGAATTTCTCAAAGTGAATCTAGATTTTTAAGAAAAAAAGCAGTTGCCATACCCGACTTTCTTGAACAATTAAATTTTTGGTCCATTTGTCCAAGTGTAAAGTCCATCCGTGGACATACTGTATATAAGTTAGCGCTCCTTTTAATATGCAAAATCAATTATTAGTTCATTGGTTGCAAATATTTAAGCTGTCAAAATTGGTATGCATATAGTTTATACAGTGTGTCCAAAAGTCTGGAAATGCTGAAATATCTTAACCGTCGGGATATTGCCAAATTTTCACTTAACAGAAATCAAATCACAGTTTTTAATTTTAAATAAGATACTATTTTTATTTTACCATTGGATATCAGCTGTTTTTACTTTACAATGGTGTGGAAGTCTATTTTTTTGTGTAAGTATTAATAGCAGAAAAGATGTTTAATTTGGTAAAAAAATTGGTGTACACTGCGTAAGTATACCTACCATTTTATGCCTTTTAACTTTTAAACTGGTGCCTGGTCTAACTAGTTTAAATTAAGTTTTGAAATACTAAAATTTTTCGTTTAAATAAAAATGAACGTTTAGTGTGTAAATTTTTCTATTTATAATCTTTCATTTCTTATAAATTTTGTTAATATCATTGTTTATATCTAGAGGAAATCGATGTCAGAACTGTCAAGCCACCAGTTTAAATTTTGCAAGGTGTAAACGTTAATATTCACTTACTTTACACCTATTATTTTAACTAAATTAAACATTTTTTTGCTATTAATGCATAAGGAGAAATATTGAACTTTCATACAATTGAAGTCCTTGGGACATGTCCGCTTTTTGGGGAAAAATACGTCGGCAGCTATGTGCAAAATTCGTATGGCGACGTTAAAGTGCTTCGGACGGTATAATTGTTGCACCAATCTATGCGAATTTCTTTAGAGCATACGACTTCGTAAAAAAGATCTTCATGCCAAAAAATTAACTTGTTAGGTTTTTGCCCCAAAGTCTTCAAATGTAGGTATAGCAAAAAACAGCAGAAATTCACTAATAAAATAAAATAATAGGTATTTCACTTAATTTACAAACTTTGAATTGATTTCTGCAAAACTAAAGATCTCACAACATCGCCGATATCAACACGGAATTTAGGAAATGGTTTTAAACTGGATTATCAAGTTTTGTCAAGTTTGGTTCAAAATTCTGTGAGATATTTAAGCGTTTCCAGACTTTTTGGACACACTGTGTAAAATAATTGAAGCATTTTTGTTTATATTTTACAAATACAATCATATCGGGTGGCGAAAACGCTTGTAAGCCCAAAACCTAACTAAAAAAAAACATAACTTCAGTGCAAAGTTACTTGTCCTTTATTTGATTTAATATTTTAAGTAATAAATAATTTAAAAACAAAGTAACTTAAAAGTTATTGGCTTATGGTAAGCAAACAATTTAATGTTAATTATAAAAAAAGTTAGAAAGCATATAATCTCTAAAAAAATAAAATACCTATTAAAATGTAATAGCAAATTTTTAAAAATACATTTTTCAATATCCTGAAATTAAAAATAAATTTTTATTTTTTTATGTTAAATAGTTTTATTGTACTAAAAGCTAAAAATAATTCAGTAAGTCCTAACTACCAGATCGCACACATCTTCTCATTAATCTGAAGTATCGATCAGACAAATAATCGTTGGGCACTAAACATTTCTATCCTAATATTTACTAGGCCTAACGGTTTTCTTATTTGTCTGATCCATTCTCCAGATTGAAGAGAAGATTTGTGCGATCTGGTAGTTAGGACTTACCGAATTATTTTTTTAGCTTTTAGTACAATACAACTGTGTAACATAAAACATAATTTTCAAGTTTTTAGTTATGTTGTTAGTTAATACTTATTTTTATTGAGTTCATTTATTGCCTCACTATAACTAACCAGAAGTAACCAAAGAATTTATATTAAAGTAGTTGTGGAAAATATTTTGCTATTTTGTCGGGGCGGCTATCTTGGATTTTAATTTTTTATAGTTAGCTCTATTCTACGAATCAAGCCCTTTTATTTGATACCCATATTGAGGTAGTTGTGGAAAAAATATGTAATCCGCCATTTATGGCAGCGGCCATCTTGGATTTTAATTTTTTCATAGTGGGCTCTATTCTACCAATCAAGCCCTTTTATTTGATACCCATATTGAGGTGGTAGTGAAGTAATATGTAATCTGCCATTTTGTGTCGACGGCCATCTTGGATTTACATATTATAAAAAA
Source organism: Listronotus bonariensis (assembly GCA_014170235.1). Lineage (NCBI taxonomy): Eukaryota > Metazoa > Arthropoda > Insecta > Coleoptera > Curculionidae > Listronotus > Listronotus bonariensis. The sequence goes on along the minus strand of JACEGR010002446.1, from coordinate 79,845 downwards.
TGTATTATATTGTATTGTCGACAAGATAGAAGTGTATACAAATTTCAGATCGATTGGTCGTCAGAAAGGGAGTCAAATTCCAATGTTAGTAGATTTTACCCAAATAAATACCAAATAAATAAATATTAAATAACAAATAAACATGTCAAGTTAAGTTAAACCATTTAAAAACAACAAACCACACCATATACATATATTTACGTTTTTATATTACATTTCACATATTTTTTAAAATTATTTTTAAAAATAAATTAAATAATTGTCTAAAACAAAAACTCTATTTTTTTTCTTAATATGAAAGCAGAAGAACCGAATATTATATATTTTTTAAAGAACTGCCTCTAATATACTTAAATATGCAATTAATTAATTAAAGATATCGAAATTACGAAAAAAACAAAATCAAAGCAAAAATATCCTTTGATCTACATACATCTAAGAGATCTTTTTCTAGAATACTGAATTTTTAATATTGAAGAAGAAAGAAAATAATATCCGCAATTCAACGGTATAAAGCAAATAAGTTGGGTTTACTTTATAATCTTTTGCCCATTTTATATTCCACTAGAGAATTACTTACGTGTAATTGCTTTTTATATTTTCTTTGCTATCATTTTCCCAAACAAGAAAAATAGTAATAATACAGTAATATCGTTTACATACAAAAAATAGCTTGTATTTTTAATCTGTTTTAAAACAAAGTTAAGCAAATTTAACATATAATTATAATTGCCAGAAAAGGCAGTGGCGGCCTTAAGATTCATAATAAATGCGCAACTTCGCCCTAATAGGACATTTTTGTATCTTCTAGAGTGTGTCTCAGGATAGATGTTATATACAAAAGGATAAACAACATTTTTGATTTTGAACTCTGCATTTTTGGAAAATGTCAATTTAAAATTTAAAAAAAATGTTCCATTTGTCCTGTTTAACACCTACCCTGTGACACACTTTCGATTTGCCCTGTAAAGTAACACACCTTAAAAAAACTTCCTGTTTTTCTATGTTACTACTGTCACTCTCCTATCCGACACGTTTTGCCTGCCTGACAAAAACTTGTTAGTTTTGATTAGTAACGGGAGAGGATGCAAGTCGTGTTAAATTTACAAATTATATCTAAAATTAAAAAACAATTGGAAACTATTTTCCTTAATAGATGGTATTTATTTGGGTACACGCCAAAATAAAATTAAAAGTACTAAAAAACCAAAAATTTTTTAAATAATTAAAAAGATAATTAAAAATCGACGTTTCGGTGGCAAATCTGCCACCGTTGTCAAGACAAATGAAATAAAAATAATAAAAATAAAAACTTACTATTATTTAGGTTTTAAAATTCAATATTTTTCTGTTTTTCTAGGATATTCGGATATTCTGAAAACTTTGACATTAAACAAATTTAACAAGCTAAATTAATTGTTCTTTGTTAAAAAAAAACAGTAAACAAATGAGAAAAGCCAAATCATATTTTATTAAATTTATAGTCCAAGGAAACAAAATAAAATATAAAAAAATATAAAATGTTGATAAAGGTTATGGCAAACTTAAAACAACAAATAATAAATAAATTATATTTAAAAAAATATGTTAAATGGTTTTATTACAATAAAAGTGATGTAGCTTATGATGAGAAAATTTGTGCGATCTGGTAGCTAGGATATACTGAGTTATTGTTTAACTTTTAGTTCATAACTTTCATACTTTATTGTAATAAAACCGTTTTACATATTTTTTTTATAAAATTCAATTTAAAGTTTTTAGTTTTGTTGTTAGTAGATACTTTTTATTCTGTTAAGTTCATTTAATGCCTAGAATCAAAGACAATTGTAGTTTTACTATAGACACCCAGAACAATGCTAAATTTTTGCTCATCAGCTTGGACGCTCGCTTCGTGGAATTTATGAAGCGGGTATCTATCGAGTACACACTTAAACAGTACGTATGATTTGCCGCTTCATAAATTCAGCCAAGCCAGCGTCCAAAATAATGCCAAAAATTTAGCATTGTTCTGGGAGTCTATAGTGAAACTACAATAATTGTCTTTGCTATAACTAACCAACGGTTTTATTATTTGTCTGATCAATACCCCATAGCCATGCTTGGATCCCGATTCTAAGTTGAAGAAGTTCTTTGTTTAGATTAGTTAATATAACTACATTGTCTAGAATATTTTATTTTCTGAGAATTTTATTTTATCAATTAAGCTCTTTCATTTGATACTCATATTGAGGTAGTTGTGGAAATAATATGTAGTCCGTCATTTTGTAGCGGTGGCCATCTTGAAATTTAATTTTTTCATAGTAAGCTCTTTTCTACCAATTTATACTTTTATTTCATATCCATATATATTGAAGTTGTTGCAAAGTCATTATGTAATCCGCCAGTTTATTAAAGAATCTATTGTAATTAATAAGAATCTATTGTATTTTATTGTCATCAAGATTAAGAGTGTGTACCAAGAATTAGATCATCTGTCGTCAGGAAGGGGGTAGAACTCTAATTACCAAATTTGGCCCAAACAAACAAATAAATAAACTGGACAAGCTAAAACCGTTTAAAAATACATATTTTTTCGTACAACAACGTAAAATTACTTTTTTTAATATAGACTAAATTTCCGGCGTTTATCTTTAATGCATCAACCCTTAAACAACTCCTGCTTATCTATAACATCGACAATATTTGGCAGGTGATTTTTCGTACAAGAAATTACAAGTTAAACTTCTCCCTTGGTAACAGGCACCCCTGCGTAAATATAAGGGTAGTTACCCTCTCAAACTCGGAATGAAACTATTAAATATAAATTGAAAGAAATATTGTATCCGATTGGTGTGTTAATTTTTTATGAGGACTGTTTGCGGAAAAATTGCGTTTCAAAGAAAGAATGCTCATAAGAAACTGACAGCAAGAATGCAGTTATTAGATTTTTTCTGCTGAAGTGATATTAAAAATGTAAAAGGTAAGGGGAACTAAAGGTAATGTTGCCAAAGGGGGATACGTAAGCGTCCAACTGAGATTTTTATTTAAGGTTTGCTTTGCCAGCATATAAAAAAAAATGGTACAATTCAAAAGGAAATTTAATATATCCCACATTCTGGCAATTATTTTTAGCAATTAGTCCATAACAAAATAAGAGTTTATTAGGATTTCTTGTCCGAAACGGTAACGAAGATTTATTAACTAGAAGAGAGCGCGGAGAACTGTAAAACTATCTACTATTTTATAACTTAGATGCTGATATTTATTATTTATAACAACAAATAATTTAATATCCTAAACATTATGCTAGAGATTTTTTTTATTTTTTTTCTTAGCCTGGAAGAAAAGAATTTGTAACTTAGTAAAAAAGAAAATTTTTGAAAAAAATTGGTATAACTTAGCATCTTGAGGTGACCCACTAATTTTAAAAATTAATTATAGATAACATAAACTACAAACATTTTTTTGTTTTAAAAATTAAAAACATTTTTTTACATGCCAATTAGAGATAAAAAAATTAAAAAATATATATTACTATTACTATTGCAATAAAAAAATAACCAGCTTCTTTTAACCACGGCACTAAAACTTGTGTTTAAAATGGTCGTATTTGTTTATTGCCAGATGTTTTTCAATGTTTCAAGACCAATTTTTTTGCTGTCAAAAATTTTAACTTTAAATTAATATTTAAGATTAGTGGGTCACCTTAAGATGCTAAGTATTACCACATTCTTTTTTCAAAAATGTTGTTGTTTAATAAATAACAAATTAAACCCACAGGCTAACTCTTTAGTAAGTAGTAAAGAAATATTAAATCCGCCATTTTATAGGGGCAGCCATATTGGATTTACAATCATAAAGAATTATATATTATATTGTATTGTCATTAAGAATAATAGTGTTTACCAAATTTCCGATCGATCAGGAAGGGGGTCAAATTCCGATTCCTAGATTTTACCCAAATAAATAATAAAAAACAAATAACAAATAATTAATAAAAAATATTAAATAGGCTGGTAAGTTAAGTAAAACCGTTTAAAAGTACAGGCGCCCCTCCCGCCCCTAAACCGTGGCTACGTCACTGATTGGCTACTAAGAGAAAGTCAAATCGCTAATTTGAGATATATCATTAAATTTGTATTAAAATCCGCCTTTAAATTTTGATATTAGAATATCAGGACAGTATTTAAAAAATTAAGATGGTGCTACGGAAACGAAACGTCGTATTTTAAATAAAATTCTGCCATTGGATAGATCTAAAATAGTGGCTATGCAAAAGTGTTATTTATTTTAAAATCCGATTATAAATAAGACCAGAAAAAAATAAAAAAGATTCTTATTTTTTGTTTTTTTCCCGATATCTCCGGAAATACTCGGAATTTTAAAACTTTTTAAACAGCATATTATTAGGCATATAAAACCTTAACTTTGTTCTCATTTAACCGATTTCGTACCTCTTACCATTTCCAAGATGCCCATATTGGCCCTCCTTATCTTGGACACGTTGTTCATAAGGTTTACCAATAAGAGCGTCAGAGCTTTAAAACGGCCAAAAGTTATAACTAAATCGCTATCCATTAGTAATTCTCACATTGAAATGTAATTATTTTATAATATTGTCAATTTAATAAATATGTATATTTAAAAATATATATATTTTGAGTTTCTTTTTTATCTCATACAAAGGCGAAGGTATTTCGTGCATCTATAGAATTGGGACACCCTCTATATTCTCTGCCAAATAAAATTTTTATATTCCACTTGTTTGCGAGTGTAATGTAATAAAAAGTTATTTTCATAAAATTTCTATAAATTATGCTGTTAATTCCCAAATGCTAAATAACTTTGTTTAAACGGGTAATTTTAAGGCAAAATCAAATAAAAATAATGACTTAAAAAAATTACAATTGTCAGTTATGTATAACGTAACGTGCGTTTTAAATATACTTCTTAAAAAAAATTGGGTTTGATTTGAGATTTGGGACATACTATAAAAATATTTCTTTTATAGTTATTTTTACTAAAATGAATAAACAAGAAACAATTTTGAATAAAATCAAACTTGGGTGATAAATATTGGCAAAATATTTTACTCATAAATCCATATTTTTATTTAATTTTAATTACTGCAACGCAACAATGGAAAATATGTATGCAATATATTTGCCTTTTTTCTATTTAGCTAGTTAAAAAGCTTTATAGTAAATAAACAAAACTTTTAAAATATTTTTCGACTCGATAGTTTTAAGTTTCAATTAATAAAATAATTAATGTTTTTTTGTTGTTAGAGATGGGTTAAAATTTTTTGCCGGTTATTTTTTTATTTTTATATATAAAATGACTTTAGAAAAATTTAAATACTAGTTTAAAATGACCTAGATTTTTTTAGTAGGATTTGTTTATGGGCTTGCGCCCCTTAAATCTGACACTGATTTTAAATATTCTCAAAAATAGCAATGCTTTTCTCTTGAACAAAATTCATATTTTTTAAGATACCCCGTTTACCACTAAAAAATATACCTGATGATTGTATTTTGGGTTTTAAACCATGGAGACCTTTTTATAAAGAAATTTTTTTCTTCGTAAAATGAATAAATAATAAAATGGTTTCCCATATCAGGACTACTTGGGCGGATACACTGTATACCTAAGTATTTTGCAATTTTTAAACCTTTTCAAAAAATTTAACACCGTGTATTTTAAAAACGGAAAAAATGCAAAATTTTATAAAAACTCGATACTGCCAGACAAATTTTCCCAACAGAGAACCCATAACAGCTTATATCTTTCTTGTTACGTGACGAATATATATTTTTCGCATAAAAAAATATTAAAACATAAACTTATTTATTCGTAGCCATATTTTTAAGCTTAAATAATACCGCAATCTGGAAGCAATTTGGGTCGTTAAAAGGTCTGCGTGATATGCCGGCATTACGGAAGAAATACGATATTAATGGATTGTAATGCCGCGAAACATAAACCCTAAAATATCCGTTCTTCTTTTGAAATTATTGTTTCCTAAATGTACCACATTCCTAAAAAGAAGTTTAATTTTAAGCAACACTCATTTTTATAAAAAAGTAGTGTCTAAGACAATAATTGTAGTTGGTAGTATACTCACTCTAATAAAATATTATTCAACTAAAGATTGTCATACAGAGCCTAATGTGTTTTATAAATAGGTTATATTATAAACTTGTTTATAAAATATTAAGTAAATTATGTAAAAAAAATTGTTAAACGAGTTTTGTTGTACCAAAAGCGAAATAATACTTCGGTCCTAGCTACCAGTTCGCATCAATCCTCTCATCAATATGTGGCATTGATCAGACAAATAATAAAATCGATTTTATTATTTGTCTGATCAATACAATTTTAATCTACTTATATACTATATCCCTTAATTGAGGGGTAATTAGGGGCTTGTCTTATTAAAATACTTATTATATAAAAATTGACGAGCTGAAATACTGATCTTATTTTTATCAATACTTACTCAATTTTAATGCTTCGTTTTAAAAAAGAAAGGCCTCATTAGGTACTTTAAAAAGAATTTATGATTTTTTTAAAAATATGCAGCATTTTCCCGTTATTTTCCTTTAAATCTATCAAATTTTACATTTAAGGAAAAAGCTTACCAGTAACACGCCGTATTTTTATTCGTGTTACAGTAAAACAATTTTGTAAATTTTTTAAAACCCACAATTTTGCTTTCTACAGTTTTTTTGTTAAAATGTATAGGTTTCGAGTTATTTGGAAAAACCCCATTAAAAACGTCGTTTTTTTGTCGAAAAATTATTAAGTTCAATCCCGGATAACTTGAAAAGTATTAGTTTTACGAAAAAAAACATGAAAAATATATTTTGCTAAAACCCACTTTTCCAATCGATTTCTGTTGTTAAAATGTAATAAAAAATCCACCCCTAGGGGGTGGCAATCACATCCTCAGGGTTTTATCGCCCTTCGATTCGATATGGGTTTTGTACCTTGTGCTATTTCTTATTTCCTGTTAAAATTTCAGGTTGATCCATTCAGGACCAAAAAATTGCCAGGTGAAATGCTTTATTTCCTGTACTATTAAAAAAAAACAAATTAAAAAAAAACACACTATTGAATTTTACGTCAATGGGCCATATAAATAAAAAGAAGCAAATGCTTATACTTATAATATTTGAAGTAAATACTTTTGCTTATAAGTATGAGCAAATTCTCATGATATAGAAAAATAAAGCAAAAGCATTTGCTTATACTTAGAAGCAAAAGCATTTACTTCAAATTTTATAAGTATAAAGCATTTGATTATTTTTATTCATATGGCCCATTGACGTAAAATTGAAGAGTGTGGCTTTTTTATTTGTTATTTTTCTATATTAGTACAGGGGATAAAGAATTTCCCCTGGAAATTTTTGGTCCTGCATGGATCGACTTGAAATTTTAACAGGCCCATTGTGTCTACGACTATCAGTCTTTACTTTTCTTTTAGGTTACACTAAAATACGGAGGTCCAAATATGAAGAGAAATAAATTTTGTCCAATGTCAAAAACGGAAAGAGCTATAAAAAATATTTTAAAAAAATTATATTGTCATCTGTCTTTTTTATTAGAAAGTAACAATACTTAGCAAACACCGCAAGCCTACTAATAACCAAGATACCCTACAATTGCAACGAAATCCGGACACCCTGTAGATGATCTTACAAATCTTTATTTGACCTTTCACTATACAATTTTTATTTATTTACTTATTGCACCCATCTTTAAAAATTAAAGAACCGCAATACATTCACACATAAACAGGAAACTACCAATAAAAATATGCAGATGTTTGTTTTAAATCATTTTCCAATTAGCCACCCCTCTAAGAAAAAGAAAAAACCTACAGGAAGTAATACTAACCCAGTTTTTTAGTGGCAGCAAAAAAACCATAGAAAATTATTTTGGATCTTGTTAAGAGGGTGTTTTAAAAAGGAAGTAAACTCAAGGTGGTTGTGAATATTCCTTAAATAGTTTTGAGTGGTGGGATCCGTTTTATTTTTACGGTTAAAAATATCTAAGTAAAAAATATATTATTTCGTGACATTCTTCGTGTTTTGTTATTTTTTGTGCATAAAATTATTGGTGTTTATAGCGGTTTAACAAATATATTTTTTTTATTTTAGATTTGATCACACTCTTAAATTTATTTATTTTACAAGGTCTACGCTGTGTGTGGATATTTAGGTTAAAAATAATAATATCGATGGGTTTTTAACAAAACATCGTAAGCGATATTCGTCAACTTTACCGAAAACGATGTTTTTTCTCATTGCGTTATTTTTAAAACAAAGTTGGTAATTTTTATATGTAAATTCTTGTACAGCTTAATTTCAGTTCTCCATTTTTGTTTAAAAATAACGCAATGGAAAAAAATTGTTTTCCGTAAAATTGACATAAGTCGCTTACGATGTTTTGTCGATGGGTTTTTGACAAAACATTGTAAGCGACATTTGTCAATTTTACGAGAAATGATTTTTTTTTTCATTGGGTTATTCTTAAAACAAAGTTGGTGATTTTTTGTATAAACATTAATGCAAATTATTATAAAGATTAAGTTTATTTTATTTTAAAAGGTCTATATAAATATTGTTATTACATGTACTAAAATTTTTACAAAAGGTGTGTATCATATACAGTTCTCAAAAAGTATATTGGTGTCATACAAGGGGATAATTATGTCCACTTGTAATTTGACGGCAAACATGATTTTATATTAATTTATACTTTTTTTTAAATCTGAAAAGTTGTATATAACGTAAAATATTGCCAACTTTAATAAATTCTTTTTAAGTCGCGTGAACATTGGTATAGTTACTTGTACCAGTGACTTGCACAGACAGTGGTCAGGACAGTTCCTACTTGCACCTTGCAAAGCTAGTAAAATCTATAAATTATTTGTTTGCCAGTGCTCGATTTAAACGGACGAAAAATGAATGAAACTATTTATAGGCGTGGGCGATGCAACTCAACACTAATAATTAAACAATGCGTTAAAAATGTTATGATGAAATTATCAAATATTTTAATTAAAGAAATCAGGTATTTGATTGGGGAGAAACACATTAAATTATTTACGTAAATAAATATTTAAAAAAAGGCTGTAGCCTGGAACCTTCTAATTTTTATTGATACGCAATTGCTTCCCTTTTATTCATTGGCATTTTTTTGAAAATATTTTACTAAATTACAAGTACACTTTTTGTTTCCGATTTGCTAGTGCGGCTTATTAAAAAAAAATACAATACATAAAATTTTTGGTATCAATGATGTTAACTATAAACCTTATTTTGACGGCACAAAAACGCCGTTGAAATATTTGTACTAAATTTGTATTTATTTTTCTTTGGTTTTTCTTACAAATGGTAACGTTAATGGTATAATAATATAAAATCATTTTAGGGTTGGTGTCACGTTATCTACACCAATGCCAGATTTATTTGATCTTTATTTTTGTAGCTCTTGGCTATATTTCCTAAACTCCCAAGTTTTTTTCTGGCATCAGCAACAGTAAATCCTTTTATCTTTGAACTAAACTTTCAATAACCGCTTATCTCATTTGACTAATTCTTTGACTTGGTTTTGTTACCTTTCAAAGACACTTATGTTCATGATAAGGTTCAATTTAAAATTGTTTCTTCATGGATAATTTTAATTTAAAAAAAAATAACAAAACTTAAACGTCACCACTCTTATACTTGCATGGCATTTATCCATTTAACTTGCCTGACGCGTCTAGACAGGGCTAGTTTCTGAATTAATGGCGTGGCTAGTGATAATTTCGGTAGAAGGGAAAAGTTAGCAGGCAAGTAAATAGATCGGCTGACTATTCAATTTTCTGTCCTTGCTACTGGTACAGGTACTGACCTAATCTGTTTACATTGGGTTAGTTGTTGCCTTGCAAGTTACTGGTACATGCAACTTACCAATTTACCATACCAATATAAACACGGCTTAATGTTGAAAATAAGTACCTTATTATAAAATAACAGGTTATATGCTACTTTTATTAATATCAAAAATTACATAGGGATACGGATTTTTTCTTAAGTTTAAAGTAATTTCATAAAATATCATATTTTAATTTTTAAGTTACATAAAACTTTATTAAAATATATTTTGAGGAACATTCTCATTTCGTCTGTGTTTTTCGAGTGGCAGTTGCCCTCTGATGTGTACTTCCTCATTAAACAATTTAATAGTCTTTTTTGTTGGGTACACGCCAAAAGTCAATCTAGTAAGGATGGTACTGCTTAGGTCCTGGTCCCGGGGTATAGCAAGATGACCCTGTTCAGCTTTATTGTCCCCTATGAACTGGCTGGTCGCCTAAAACAAAATAAAGAAGAACCTTCCAAAAACCCCAAAAAATTTATTATAAATCGACATGGTGAACAATGGATCGTTCTTAAAGCGCCCTGTTGGAGAATTTAAAAATATAAAACCTGTACACAATATGTACAGTGACCGCCATAAATGTTTAACCGTATAAAAAAACCTTCTTATTTTTGAGTTCTCAAAAAAATCCTGATAAGATTTATCTGCATACACCGAAACTCACAAAACAGTGAATAATTATTATTCAGATAAATCATTGCGTAAACGAGGTGAAAGCAAATTAACGAATATGACATAACAGCAACTCCCTTTATTTCTAAACTTAAAAAGAAAAATATTTTTGGAAAAATTGTTAAGAATTAAAAGTTATGCCATATTTTAAAAGCAGAACCACCTATTAAAAAAACTGGAAAAAACTGACTTTTAAACGTTACCCCGTAGAGATATTAGATCGAACTAAATTAACTGTCGTAAATAATCCTTTTTGCCTTTAATTTTTTTTTATAATATTAAAGATTGTTATTCTTAAAGAATTTAAGTACATTTAGATCACTTCGAAAAATAAACTTAAATGCGCGCTTTTATAATTGCTTTTTTAGTGCAGTAATGCTAAAATTTAAAAATTAATTTATCATTGTGATAAAAAACCATAAAAAATATATTGATATTAAGTGAAACGAAGGCTCTTTTAAATTTTAGCCCTATTGAACCAAGTAAAAGCAAAATTTTTCGTTTTAAGTTTAAAAATTTATTAAAATGTAAGGACAATAAGAATTATTTAGCAGCAGTTAATTTAGTACGGGGTAAGTTGAGAAACTAAGTTATTTCCAGTTTAATAATAGAATATTTTGCTGTTAAAATTTAATATACCTTTAATTAACAATAATAATAAACAGGTTTTGCAAAGAATATTTTTTCCGTGATTACTTAAATTTTTATTATTTTTTGAGAGTTCTAGTATACGCAAAGTTTTTTATTAAAAATAAAATATTTTCATAAATCAAAATAAAATAAAGTTTGCTTTATCACGGTGTATATTTTTTTACTATTAACTAAATCGATGTCCGTGAAAATGTTAAAGGTTTTATAAGATACCGCAAAAAGGCGCCAGCGGCTATTAAGCCAAAATCCAATAAATTTACTCAAATGTATAGGATTACATTCAAAATAACCTAATGTCTTTCTTACAAATCTCTTGCACATTTCAAAACCAATATCCTCACAACCACATGTTATTTTGGTTTACCACGAACTTCTTGTCATTTTGTCATTTGTCTCTAATATAAGTTTGCCTAGTTTTTAATACTTAGAAGCACATGTGTCCCGGAAGGGAGCAACCGGCGAAATCTTCCAACCGGGCCAACTTTGACCTGTCGTCATATATTGTGTAAGAACTACAGTAACACCCTCTTCCTGTCTCTCAGGGATGAAAACCTATCTTGCTCACATGTGCGTTACTTTAAAATCTTTGATGATTTGTGGAGGCAAACTTGGTTATACGAGGAATACTTCAATAATGTAAAGTTCCAATGCTGTCTCATTTTTAATTTATAACACTTGTTTAACAGACTAAATTGTATTTTGCTTTATAACTTAATATTATTTTTTTTTACTTGAGGTAATAGTTATCAAACAACTGGCAAAAGTTTAGAAATATTTTATTTATTTATTTATGTTCTATGTTATTTAAAATGAAATTATTGAGTAATTTTTCTAAGCAAAAAGGCCTAAATATAAGAGTAAAAAACTTTTAAACTGGGTACCAAAAGTGAAAAAATATATTCAATGGTAATTCGGTGGGTACACGCCTTAATCTAGGAAAAAATGAGACTTCTTTGGTCCTGGTCCCGTGGTATAGCGAGCGGACCCTGTTCAGCCATATCGACCCCTATGAACTGGCCGGTCGCCTGATACAAAATAAAGAAAAAACCCCCACAAATCCCAAAAATTCGACGTTTGGGTGGCACATCTGCCACCGTTGTCAAGATAAAATTAAGTAAAATGAAAGTTTAAAAAGTTAACTATTAGTTAGGTTTAAAATTTTTAGAAACTTGAGCTTTGAACTTTAGGAAATTCTGCTAATATTTTTGACATTAGTGTCATGAGTCACAGACGTAACTGGTGTTTTCATTATTTATAATACAAAAAAGGTAATCAGTTAGTTGATTTTTAGTTTCTTTAATGATACTTCAGCGTCCAGCAAAGGTAGCCATGTGTTATTTAAATTAACTGATATTGATGCTACACAGTTATCTTTATTTAATAATATATACGCACTTCCTTTTATTTTGCCTTTTTAAAACAAGTTTCCTTTGCTAAAATGCTTTAAGCGTCCAGTTTATTCTCTGATTGTTATCAAATGCGTGTTGACAAATTTTAGATTTGTAAAATTATGTGTTTTTAATTTATGTTTTGTATTTTTTTATGCGTTTAGCTAATGGTTTACAAGTTTTACCTATATAAAATTTATTACATTTACAGGGAATCTTATAAATAACATTTTTGTACTCTCATTTATGTTGTATGGTTTTGTTTTTGTTAATTTAGATCTTATAGTGATTTTGGGTTTTAAAACTGCTTCAAGCATTTTAGCAAAGGAAACTTGTTCTAAAAACGCAGCTCACTATACACACAAGTACCGAAGAGGTCCCATTTTTTTCCTAGATTGGGACGTGAATTACCATCGAATAAATGAATCTGCCTAACCAGTATAAAAAATATCTTTAAGTGAAAAAATGTGTTGTGTATTTAAATTATGTCATTAGAAAAGTCAATAAAGAGACAGCTTAAAATCTTACTTGAGTAATTGCCGCGGGATTAGCGGTAAATTTGATTTACACCAAATTAAATATGTGAGTTTTTTTGTTTTTCTAACCACGAATATAAAAGTTTTATTTGGAAACGTTTCGTTCTTAAAACACTCATCATAAAACATAAAAATTAAACCAATTAATAATTACTTTTAATTATACCCATTTTATTCCATGATTTACTTAATTAACTCACAATATATTATAGAAACATTTTAAGTCCTGTTTTTTATTTTACAATAAACTGCATAACTTTACCATAACCATGGTCGCTGAAATAAAAAGTTAGGAAGTTAGAACTTTATGTTTTAAGAAAAACAGTTTAAAATAAACCAAACAAGAACAAAATTTTTAATTATTTTTAATGATATTGTGTTTCATTTTGTATGTGTACCAAATCGTCATCGATGTCCAGGTTAAATGTCCCTATATTAATAGTAACATTTCTAAAAAATTATGTTTGCACTACCTTATTAAGATGATATTTTATGGTATTTTGATTACATCCTTATAGAGAAAATTATATAAAGCTTTGTAAACACCAGTGAACTTGGTAGAAAATAAATCTGTCAATTATTGTTCTTGCAGTTTCTAATAGTTTGGGATAATTTGTCTTAAAAATCAGAGATAGTACTTGTACTTTTGAAAAATAAAGAAAAATATTTGCACAATTTAAGTATTGCCATAAAAAATTATATAATAATTTTATTTATTAAAGTAAGTTTTCAAGTAATCTTTATAGTTAAAACAAAAGAAGACTTCTTACTTGGACTCTTGTACATATGTGTATTTAAAAAAGGAGTTTCTACTTAAATAATAACCATTGTAAAATAAAAAAATTGGTCAGTGTAAAAATTACTTTTTGTGGCTCTTTGGTAGGGTTGTTAGTTGCCATCCGTACCGATATGTAGGGACTGTCACCGAAATTAAGCCTTATGTCTCTACGTCCCGATTTCATAGATAAAAGTCCTAATTTGAAACGATATCAAACCAACTATTTAATTTTGTATAAATCTTATTAGAACAAATCAAAAAATGAAAAAAACTTATTTTTTTAATTTCTTTTAAAAAAAATCGACTGTTGGCAGAATATGTCGAAGCAATTTTGCAATATTAGTATTACTTAAAAATCCTGCTAAATATTATAAATATAGCATATTTATTAAGTTTGCACCATATGAAAAACTTTTTTATTATCAATTTTACAAAAAAAAATCTTTATAAAAAGTTTAAAATGTTCTAAAACCTAAAATGCAATCACCAGATATTAATTTTTTTAAGTGGTATGCCACCAAGGGGATCATGACACTCGATTCGACTAAATCGAGCAATTAAATGCGCATCTCCACAAACTCAGTCACAACATTATTATATAGAAAATAATTTCTTTTTTGTAAAATTAATAATTAAAAAGGTGTCCATGTGGTGCGAACTTATCAAAAATTAAAGTGTCCCGATATTGGCTATGGAGTTTAAGGCAACCCTACTCACTGGTAATGTTGGTCTAGCTACACTCGCACAAGTTTCACAAAAAAAAACAATATATTATATTATTCTAAAAATAAATCTTGTTTTTTTTGTACAATGTTTACTTATATAAAATTTACTGTTTTCTATACGTATACTGGTTCATGATAACAATGCTAAAGGAGTTTAAATATTATTTTCTATTTTCATACCAAAACGAAAAAGCAGAAAATAAAAAGAATATTTAAAAAATATGTACAGATAAATAGATGGACAGATACATAGATAAATAGGTAGATAGAAATTTGGATACAGGGTGCGTCAGCAACCATTTAGCGCTAGTATTAAGTTAGTTAACTCAAAGGAGAAAAACTAAAATTTTTTTTAAGTCTAAAATTTTATTTTTTTATAATATTTTTAAAATTTATTTAAAAAATATTTTTTTATACTTTACAATTGTACAAAAATCTCCTGAATACTGTATTTGCCAACAGCAGCATAGTTTCTTCACTAGCTCTAGATATGAAAAACATGCAAGCTCTAACCGTTCATCTATAAGAGCACAAAACTTTACAGTATCTAGGCAGTAGAATCTGCAGTCTACACAAGTCTACCCTGCTTGATCAAAGTTTACTTTTAAATTTAATATTGTTTTTATTTAATAGTATAAGAGGTTTAATGTTTTAAAAATTTGTTCTAAATACTTAAAAAAACATGATACCTAAGCAAGGATTTAAAGAAAATATTATTTGACTTTACTATACAATAAAGATATTTAATACATATTTTTAGTACCTATGTCATTTATATTAAAAAATTTATAACCAATGTATTTCTTTTAAAGTAATCCTAATTTTAAATTTATTATTGCAAAAGCAGAAGCCCTTTATAATATATAAAAGTTAAAGTTTCCTAAAATATTTAATAAATATCTTTTTTCTGGAGAAAAGCCAAATAATATTTTGTTAACATTCATATTCCCATAAAACATGTAAACTTTATTTAAAAGGGTGTTTTTAAACGATTTGTTTAAAAATAAAAAAGTATTCGCTGCTATATCGATTCGCCTTCAATTTAAATTAGTACCAGAATTATACTGTATAAAAGCACACTAATAAAGTTGGATATTTTATTTTACAGGTGCCATTTGTGTCGAAATGAAAATCTAAAATCTAGTTTAATATGAATACTCAATTCTGCTAGCAAAAATTTAAATTATGTTTTTTGTACTAAATACCCTTAGCTAAATGCAAAACATAAATGTTGCAAAAAATACTTAAGGTTTATTAGTATTTTTGCTCCAAATATATTAGAAGAATATTACTCTACTTTTGGTTCTTTCTGTTAGCGACTGGTGTACATCTTTATGATATTTTTAACCGACTTTTAAAAGAGGAAGTTCTCAATTCGCCTGTGTTCTTTTTCTTTGTGTGTATGTTAGACCGAGTACAGACGACATGCCAAGGCTTGGCAAATCTCCGCTCGTTCAAACGTTTGCGCATCTGAACGTTGGCTTTGCTTTGCCATAGGTTTTGCATACACACGATGCGAAAACATTTGAACGAGCGGACATTTCCCAAGCCTTGGCATGTCGTCTGTAGCCGGCTTTACGCAATTACTTCAGCATTTGTGGACCGATTTTAAGAATTATTTTTAATTTGAAAGAGTGAGCTGCCACCGTGGTCCCATAAAAAAAAACAAGTTAGGATCACGGGAGAAAATTTTAATAGACCTATATTTTCTCTCTGCCGACGTTGTCCGTGTGGCAAAGCTGCCTCTAGGTAGGGAATATGCTTGATAATAAAGGATCGCAATTAGAATCGACCACCTAGGGGCAAAATTAAACTTTTATTTAACCAAAAGACGGACCAGAAGTTTTTTAACGTACAGTAAAAATCACAAGAACATGTTATTCGATTAGTTAAAAGCGCTATAGATGGTCATGCAAAACTGTCACATTGGGGTGAAGGCGTCATGGTTAGTTCTGATTAGTTAAATCTTATTTTTGTTTTAAATTTGATTTAAATGAATTAAATTACACGTACTTGTGCTTTTTTACTTAAAAGTAAGCATTAATAAAACTCGCTAAAAGTAAAAAATAAAAAAAAAGTCGGATAATAACATATGTGCTGAAGTACCTACTTAATGTAAATAACTAAATAAACAAAAGCTTTTTATACTTTTAAACCATAATATGGTATTACACTACTTTTTGACAGTCGGTTAATTTTTTTAAATAACTGTTTATTACTTATTGCCCTCTATATAAGCAGATGCACTAGTTCTGTTAATAAAGACCATCTTTAGAAATGCAAAACTAGCAATTTAAATATTCCAAAAGAACTGTTTTCGTTGATCCAAAATTTGTCAAACTATTCTAGCTATACAGCTGTCCAACGGAAAAACACCATATGTTTATAGAATAATCATATCCCATACGGTATTTTTCGTTGGACGGCAGTATAAATATCTATAAATCTATTAATAAAAATACCACCAAAGAATTTACTTATTTTTTTCAACCTAGTTTTTTAGAAATATTTAAGTTTAAAGCATTAGGAGAACTCTTAAACTTATAATGCATATCATAATAATCTTTATAACAAACGCAAAAAAAATATTTCTTATTTACCAATGGGAAAACAGTAGGCGACAATCCCATAAGAAAAAAAAACTTTATGCATGTGTTGTATAATAATTTTTTCTAATAGATGGTATTTATTTGGGTACACGCCAAAATAAAATTGAAAGTACTAAAAAACCAAAAAATATTAAACAAGTAAAAAGATAATTAAAAATCTTTAATTAATTTAATTTTTAATTATCTTTTTACTTGTTTAATATTTTGGTTTAGCTTTCAATTTTATTTGGCGTGTACAAATATACCATCTGATTAAATGAATCCGCCAAACTACAGAACATATCTTCAATTTTTTTCTACTTACCAATAAAATTTATAAATTATCTTTGAATAACTGATTTTTCTTAATAATTTTTATGATATTTATCTGCAAACTAATAATATTTAGATTTAGTAACTTAAACTTTTAATAGTCCTGGTTAGTTTAGGAATTTGATAGTATAGTGACATTTTTTAAATAAAACACCACCATTAAATGGACCTTTTAAAGAGTTGCAGAAAATACTACATTTAATACGTCTATTTCTTTTTGCTTTCGAAATATGGTCATCCAAAACTTAAAAAGAGGTAAAGTATTTACTTTATATTCCTATTTATTTAAACTTTCTTTTTATAATAAATACTTTTTAATTTCCACGTTTTGTTTGTTTTTACATTAAATACAAAGAAATATTTTTTAACTTTCTTACTTTATTAAAAATAGAAAAGCATAAAGTTGCAACAGGAAAAAATGGGTGCGACACCCTTTATGTGTCAGCAACATATGTTGCGGAAATTTCTCGTTGTAAATGTCTACAAAGCTTTTCTGCGGCTGGTGTATAAAATACTTTTTAATAGAAGTATACTTATTGAAAAGTATATTGAATGTCGAGTGCAGATAAAAATATGTAATTTCATTGATAAAAAAGAAAGAGAAATTTAAATTTTGTACATATATTCTGTATACTTGTGACAATGTTTTGGCATTTAATTTGTAAAAAATAATATTTTAACAGCTTTTCCAGCCAATGTCCGGGTGTCTCTAAAAAAGACGTTTTTCGGCGGCCTGCGTACACAGTAGTGCGCAAGTAGTCTGCTAGGAACCTTCTGAGGATGCCGACCACTTGCGCTGGCGAAACGTCAAAGATAGAAAATCTACAACGACGGCCGAATAGCCCAAAAACTTAAGTTTAGCAATTAAGTTGGTTATAGATCATTTATTTTTCTTAACATTGATAGTATAATGTAAAGATCCTAAATCTGCGCAAATGCAAAACAATTTAGAGGGATTTTGCATGATTCCGCGAAAATTAATGATCATACCGTCATATTGTCAATTTTTAGAAAAACAAATGATCTATTACCAACTTAAATATTTGCTTTTAAAGTTTTTCTGTTATTTTAGGTAAATTACAGTTAAAAATTATTTAATATCTTTTGCGTGTTGTTAGATTTACCCAAGTAGAAAACAGCTAAAACAAGTTCAATTCAAAAGCAAATAATTTATTCATGTATAATTTCTGTATTTTTAAGTTATTATTTTTACTAAACCACTGTATTAGTTTAAAATGTAGTACTTACTTTTTACCGAATTTTGAGAAATACAGGGCTGTATTACGGTTAAATCATATGAATTTGAAATAAAATTGGCTTTGAAATTTCGATATTTAAATATCAGGACCGTATTTAGAAAATGTGGATTAGTGAGGTTAGGGGGTTTCGCTAAGTTCTGCTTGGTTTATTAAGTAATTATTAACTTAAAATGTAAAAATAATTATTTTTATCAAATTTCTTAAAATACAGGTTTGTATTAGGATTAAAACTCAATGTATGATACATCATTAAATTTGTAATAAAATGGGCTTTTAAATTTTGATATTAGAATATTAGTACGGTATTTCAAAAATAAAGTTAATGAGGATCCTAAGAAAACGAAACGTCGCAGTTTAAATAAAATGGCACCATTAAGTAGAACAGAAAAGTGGCAATGCAAAAGTGAAATTTATTTTTAAATCTAATCTTAAGACCAGGAAAAAAATAAAACCAATTTCTAATTTTTCGGTTTTTTTCGGATATCTCCGGAAATACTCGGAATTATAAAACTATTTAAACGGCATATTATTAGGCACATAAAAACTCAACTTTGTTCTCATTTAACCGACTTCGTATCTCTTACCATTTCCAAGATGCCCATACTGGCCCTCCTTATCTTGGACACTTTGTATATCTGAATACAGGTTCTCTTGAAATATTCTAAAGCAAAATATAGTTTTTGTTTTTAAAATCGCAAGTGAATATAATCCCTTAAGTGAGAAGTGTGATAGGGGCAAAGGTAAATATTTTTTATTGCAATAATTTTTAATTTTTTACCACACCAGGCTTATACCCAAAATTTAATAGAACTAAACCAATTCATAAAATAAATAAACCATATTTTTAAAGCAACTTCTACAGATGATAATATAATACCGTTTAAAAAATAACCCCAAATTTATTTAGCCCAATTAATTAAAAGACTCTGTATTCCATAACCGAGTAAATTAAATAATTATTTTTTTATAAAAGTTAAATACTAAAACAGTAAACAGTTTCATAAAACGTCAAAACAATGAATTATTTGCCGGATCATTTAACAGATCTGTGATGATAACGTATGTATTTTAATATCGCTGGCCAGTGTCCAAAAGGACAACACATTTGAAAGGCTTTGATCCGCTGTAACATTAACAACAGCAAAGCTTTAGAGAGGATATTTTAATGTCAATGTAGATATTCAAAACTTAATTAGTGGATAAATCCCAAAACAGATGATGGGTTAAATATTAAAGCAGCTGACAATCTATTACACGATGTGGTTATATTACAGTTCTGTTAGCACAGTTTAAAATTTAGTATATCTAAAAATAAATTTAAATAAGAGATCAATAAAGTAACATACAGTGTTGGAAACACTCAAATATCTTAGAAAGTTTTAAACTAATTTGGACGATATGCAGGTTAAAACCATCCCTGCATTCAGTGTTAATATCGGCGATATTGCCGTATCTTCAGTTTCACAGAAATCAATTCAAAGTTTTAAATTTAAAATAAGTTACCTATTTTTTATTTTATTATTGGATTCCCGCTGTTTTTACTACACAGTAGTATGAATGTGCAATTTTTCTCTTTGTCCAAGTGACTAAACCAGAATAAAAAGGGTCAAAAGAGGTAAAATTTGATTAGGTGCGGAAACAAGAAGTTCTTAAACAAGAAAATACCAATTTCTCGCTGGGAGCTGGTTTCTAATCCTTGAAATAGTTCGCTAATTCCGAAGAAATTTTCAGTTGGGAACATGCGTAATGATGATTTTATCTACCTTTCATTTAATTAAATTGAAAGATAAAATTTTACATGTTTGTTTTATACCATCTTTGTGTTAATAGTTGTTTAAATTTGTAAATGTTTAATAAATGATTTTAATTTCCAAGTTTTATTTTAACCCATTTAGACTTCTTTTTCAAATTTTGAAGAGGTGGCAGTGGTCCAGTTAATAGTACGAGATTCGAATAGGATGCGGCCTTCACCCATTTGTTTACCGAATGAAAACTGGTTTATATTAAAAATATTCTTAAAAAGGTATCGTCATAGGGTTGCTTAAAAAAATTATGTGTAGGTCAAATTTAATTTAAATAAAAAAAACTTCAAAATTTTTGACACACCTTGTATAATGGAAACCCCATAATTTTTTATACGTACGTAAATACGTATGCTAGATATTAAATAATATATTTTTAAATAATACAGAATGTACAAAAAATGTTTTTAAAGGTTAAAACTTAAAAACATACCACAGCTTTATTTAAAAATTTGAGAAACAAAATGTACCAATATATTAGTATTGTCTTGTACAATCAAAAAAAAATATGGACATTATACAGGATCACTCAAAAATTTTAAAACTTGTTTTTTTAATTGGTCATAGTCTTGACCTAATTTTGATAAGCAAACCTATGGCATTAATTTTGTTTAAATACTATCTTTAATATAAAAGAGTTTTTTTATCCAGTAAAGAGATCAGTGAAGGTCGCTTTCTGTTAGAATCTTAATATTTTATGTCATGCCATTCGCAAAGCACACAATACGCGTTTTAGAAAATTGCAAACAGGTTAAAAATTTAGTTTTACCAAAGACAATTATAGTTTCACTATAGACTCCCAGAACAATGCTAAATTTTTGGTCATCAGTTTGGACGCTGGCTTGGCTGAATTTATGAAGCGACAAATTATACGTACTGTTTACGTGTCTACTCGATGGATACCCGCTTTATAAATTCCACGAAGCGAGCGTCCAAGCTGATGACCAAAAATTTAGCATTCTTCTAGGAGTCTATAGTGAAACTAAAATTGTCTTTGTTTTACGATGAAAGCTATAGGTAAATAATGGACAATATTCCGTGTTTAAAAAGAGTTTGTTTCTAAAATATTTTTAATTACATTTTTTTAAATTTAATCTTTACAAGTTACTGAGATATGACAACACCGCAATTTTATTTAAATTTAACTACAATGCTGATATAACTGATCAATTAGGCATATCTAAAAACCCCCAAAAACTAAATTTTGTAAAGGGAGTTCTAGATATTTTAAAAATATTTAGGAGCTAACACACTTTTTCCTAGCAGTGTGTTATATCTCGAAAACTAATAGGAACAAATTTTTGAAAATTTAGAGACTTACCAAATTTGATCCGCCGCCTAATTTAATGCAACAAAATAAATGGGCCATTGCATTAAAAAAAAGAAGAAAAAACATACGTGTAGCAGAAAACTGGGAAATCTGGCAACAGTGTTTAATTCAACATGTTCAAGACACCCTAGTTACCAAATAAAGTAAATGTAGCTTTAGCGGGTTTAAAGGTATTAAAGAGTTGCGGTACTACTAACCCAGTTTATAAAAATTACATAATCTGACTATTTTTTTTAATTAATAAATAGAAAACACGCAGAACAAATTGTGAGGTATTCTAAAAAATTAGGTTGTGTTAAAAACTGCAATTTTATTTAAAGCTTCTTATATAGTAACATTTTTTCATAAATCCTGCACTTAAATTGCTTTACTTTTGTTTAAAAATAAAAGTTAATTTAAGTTAATGCACTCATTATGATAAAATTGTAAATCATCTTTTATTTCCTAAGAGTTTTTAGCAGGTTACCTTGACTTGTTTACACAACAATAAATAAAAAGAATGTCTCCTTGACAATAATTTATTGTCATTAACGTAGTCAGTGAGTCGTCTTAAGCAGAAGAAATTTTCTCCGAACCGCAGAAAATTTATGGTATTGCTGGAATTGTTGATAATTCATCACGAAGAATTCTAGCATCTAGTTAGCGAGGTAACAAGCTATTATTCTTGATTTTAATTGTGATGTGCACCTGGGGTATGATATGATAAAATTATTAAATAAAGCTTCAGTTAATATTAAATAACATTTGATAATACCCTAATTAAAAACTAAAATAGTATTTGTTCTTTAACAAATTTATTACACAATTTAAACAATTGAAACAAATTTAAGGAGTAAAAAGTAGTTTTTTTAGGCACTGACTAAACGATCACCGGCGGTTTTGATCAATTTTAAGAAGCAATCCGCCGTCCGATGATTTTTTAATATCTACACAATATATAAACACCGCCGAAAATTATAATTAATTTGTTATTACTGGCAATTTTTAATTATTTTATCGATAAAAGGCGCCGTCCGGCGATTTTGTTTATAAAAACTATTAAAAACCGCTAAATAATAGTTAAAGTTATCCTACCTTTAATAATTATTGTTTTATTGTTTAATATTATTTACCTTTACCTACGAAGATTTTGTAGAAGCTCTTCATAGCTTAAAAAATATGTATGTACGACTTTTAGGAAAAGAAAAGCCAATAGTATTTTAGCGGCAAGAAAAAAAACTGATCGTTTCATAGAACTAAAACTAAAGAATTACCAATTATTAAGTATGCATGTATTGAGGGTACAACAAACTTTAAAATTTTCAGGAAACGGAAAAGTCAAAATAAATAATTAATAAACACGGCTTATTTCATTAGGCATATTATAAATCTTTAAAAATATATATAAGTTCTCCCATAGCCACAGGGTTACGAGTGTCGACCCGTAAGCGACAGGACCCGAGTTCGATTCCAGATGGATAAATAACTTTTTTTTCTTTTATAATTTTTCTTTACATTTTCTTTACATTTTTAAATTTGTATTTTATTGTTCATAATTTAATTTTCACACAAATAATTTTTCAATTTTTATTTCTTCGACTTTCCTGCCTGACAATATTTTTAAGTGTTTTTAGTGTTATAAATTATTTTACAACACTAAAAAATAGTTTTACAATATGTCTTTTTTAATTTCAGAACCCTAAATAAAGTGGCAATCCAGCCACGAAACGTTAGGATAAATACAATAGTGGTTTTATTTGCCTGTCCCCATTCGCCTATACTACTTCAATTTGTTTTTCCAAAAGGAGCTAATAACTAAACTACAATATTAAACAATAAAACCACAAAAACTGAACGCTTACGGCCCGCAAAATAAATATTTATTAGGTAAGGTCAGATTACCTTAACTATTTTTCGGCGGTTTTTATTAGTTTTTATGATCAAAACCGCCGGCCGGCGGTTTCTATTGATAAAATAAGTAAAAACCGGCGGTAATACCAAATCATTTATAAATTATTGCGGTATTTATATACGTAGATTTAAAAAACCGCTGGACGGCGGTTTTCTTCCTATAATTGAGCAATACCGCCGGTGGTCGTTTAGCCAGTGCCTTTTTTAAAAGTACTTATAAAGCACATTTTAGGGTATAAGTACTACTGGTAGGTACTGTTACTTCGTTGTTGTTTAGAGAGATATTAAATAACAGGGGTAAGGAGCATAAGGGTATATGTGACAATTTACCTGGGTAAAATGTAAATTTGATATTTTAGAATATCTTTTTTTTGGAATTTTTGCTCCTTACCACCTTAAATATCAAAATAAACAATCTCCTATTAAAAATAATTTTCCTTATTTGAGACAAGGGAGGTTTGATCCTGGCGAATCGATCCCGCATGTTTAAATTATAAAGTTAAAAGTAAAAGTAATAGCGAACAAAGTATTTTTTATATTTTTTTTGTTAGCGGTATCACTATTAAAACTGTTAAATAATCACTTTTGTGAAAAATAATTTTAATTAGTGTAGGAAGTATTTCTTTTTTTTTTGTTTGGTAATTGCAACTGTAACTCCTTTTCATAATATTTATAAGGATCCTTTCAACTGACGCGTTTTGCCGGTTTATGCTAGCGAACTTCATTATATTGTATCATTAGATGCCAATTTTAGATATAATAGCATCTATGTATTACTTCCGATTTAACCGTCAGTAATATGATCTATGATATTTTAAAGGAAATACCCTGTATATTTTTAGGATTTAAATTCTACGGGTCATTCCTGATATAAAACCTTTTATATATTCCATAATAACCTAACTCTTTTGTTTTTGAAGAAAATGGCGTTTGAAAATGTTTAAACGACAGCACATTATGCAGTTTTATGGAAAAGAAATGAACATAACAAAGATTTAAAATGCTTAAAATAGTTCCTTCAAAAGACTCTATCTTTAGAGACCATTATAATACTATTTGTGCTGTAAAATTTAAACTTCCAAGTATGAAAACCTTGTCAATTTTAATGGAACACATTATATTTATATTTTTAAGATTTAAATTCTTTAAGCTATTCCTGATATAAAACCTATGATATACCCATAACCTATCATTTTAAGTTGTGGAGAAAACTGAGTTTGAAAAGGTCCGAACGACCTCACAATAAACAGGTTCATGGATATTGTGTCGTCGTCTGGACCTTTTCAAACGCAGTTTTCCCTAAAACTAAAAAGATAGGATAGGGATATTTTATAGAGTTTATATCAGAAATAGCTTAAAGAATTTAAATTTAAATAAATATATAGGGTGTTCCATTAAAATTATCAGGAGTGGGTTACCATACTTAGAAGTTCAAATTTTACAGCACTTTCGGTTAAACAGAAAGTAATTTTATAGTGGTCTCTAAAGGCAGAGTTTTTAAAAATACTATTTTTAGCATTTTAAATTTTTGTTATGTTTGTTTGTTTTTCCATAAAACTGCATATTGTGCTGTCCTTTAGTCATTTTCAAACGCGATTTTCTCCAAAATCAAAAAGTACGGTTATGGATAAATTAAAGATTTTAGATCAAGAATGACCTGTAGAATTCAAATTCCAAAAATATACAGGGTGTTCCGTTTAAAATATCAAAGTTTATATCACTTTCGGTTAAACCGGAAAAAACACACGGATGCTATTATATCTAAAATTGGCATCCGGATATCCAATATCGTCCCTAAATTTGAAAACTATACGGTTGCACTGAATAAAATAAATTGCTGGATAGTAATTTTGTTGTCACCAGGTATATGTATTTTTTAAGCAAGTATTACCATAAAACCTTATGTAGGTATTAAACAAGTTCTGTTTTTTCATTATTATTATTTAATATATATTGCTGGTCTTTATTAATTTGATTGCAAATAAAATTATTTAGTTTTAACTTCTGTGTATCAAAAGACCTACTTTTCTAAGGTTGCACGTAAAAAAGATGGACGAAATTAAATACTAGAAGATGAAAAAACAAAAGTCTTCCTCTCCTTTTTTTAGAAAAAAGAATACACTTAGCCCACAAAAAAATGTAGGAGGAGCAAATTCTTCTTCTTTTACGATAACATAAACCAAAAACACGTGTGTTTAAATCCTGAATGTATGAGGATCGACGCTACAGGAAACGGCATAAAGAGGCTTACCACGCCTTCGAAACTGAAATCTTTTACAATAGCCGGACGATTTATAGGCACACAAATTATATAGGGCCACTTTTATGTTCTGGTTATATGAAACCACACATATTCTTAGTCTTGTGATGCATACTTTCTTCTTGGAAATTATGTGAAGTTTAGTTTTACTTTTTTCTAAATATTTAATTTCTACTGAATAAAATAAATTTTAAGTACGACCTTACTCAGATAGATAACACTATATTTACAATGTCTAAAAGTTTTAAAATCTATTTAAAAAATCGAAATCACATTTTTTACCTTGATTAAATATTAGGCAAAAAGATTTTTAAAAATAAGTTATAATAACTTAATAATATTTTAAAAGACTTACTGCTTACTACTTAAGCAACCGTTTATTTCCTGTTTCAAAATATATCTTTGTACGACTGGGCGTAAAATACAATTTTACGCCCCCATTTGAGGGCGCAAAATTGAACTTTTACGCCCTAGGGCAAAAAGTACGCCTGCATTTATAAATTAATAAAACCATAATAAAATTAAATAATGTTCCACTTTTCTTGGTAAAACAACAATTTAATTAATTAAACATATGTTAAAAGTATATCTGATAACAATTTGAAACATTAAAAGCTGAGAAATTTTCTCCTAACTACAGAGAATGCTTGTTCAGCCGCGGGCGTAAAGGTGCTATTTTACGCCCTTGGTACAAAAATAACTATTTTGTTTTTAATTTGTATTTTCTATTTATACTTTTTATTCAACCCAACCCAAGAAAAATACCACTAAAATATTTTAAAGAAAATATTTCCAATAAATTAATAATAATTATTTAATAAAGATATCTAATAAGGTAATATTATTAACCGACTTCAAAAACGAGGTAGTCCTCAATTGGCCTGTGTGTTTTCTTTTTTTTTATAGCGTTTATGAAGTTGCCAGTGTATAAATGTATTTGTAAATTTCAAATATAACCTTCCACATGACCAAATTTTGAGGTTATTTTTGCAATTTACAAAAAACTGGGACTTGCTGGACCAAAACGGGCTTGAGATTCGGATTCAGCGCATCGAAATACACAAAAAAACTATCGCCCGGAGTTTTTTTTAATATACCTCATTACCAATACAATTCAACAGGTTTCGTACTAATGCATTTAAAGTAATTCTATTCCAAAATTTTTAACCGACTTCAAGAAAAGAGGTTATTAATTCGCCTGTATGTTTTTTTTGTAAATATTACGTGATTACTCCGTCAATTGTGGACCGATTTTCAATTTTTTTATTTGAAATTGTGCACTTTCGCGGTGGTCCCATAAAAAAAAGTTTTAATTTATTAAATTACACGTTTCTATGTTTTTCACTGTGGTCTCTCAAAGAGCTACTGGTTGTGTTTTTGAGTGTATGTTTACCGATTAAATAGTAATAATAATAAATTAGAATGCAAAAAAACTGAAAAGCAAGAAATAAACCATTAAAAAAATATATCATACTTCAAAAAAATTAATAAAACTTACTAAAATGTTAAAAATAAATAAAATAGAATAAATAAAAATAAGGCCGGGTAATAACATAGACGCTAAACTATTAAATATTAATAACTAAATAAGCAAAAGCTTTTTATACTTTAATACCATATGTTATTACCCGACTTTATTTTTTTAAATATTTTTATTTTTAAGTGAGTTGTATTTATTGTTTTGGTTTAATTTGTTTTTAAGTGTTTATTTGGCGTTTTAGAGGCCAACAGGACTATGCTAAGTGTTTATAATTTTAAATTATGAGTGATCCCAATGACCTTTTATCCTTTACAGGAGACGAAACTTGTTTACATTTGATTACGATCAGACATTAAAATTTTCTCCGATTTCACTGGACTATTTGCTTTTAAGATAATTTTACTTAAGTCATAGGGCAAGCGCTAGTGCCACTTTGCTATTTTATATTAAAAGTCTTGGCTTTTGCCATGCTTGCATTTATTTGTTAATACAATTTTACTGGTAATACTATATAAGAATATCGTCTAAACTTTAAGGTGATTTTGATATCAGAATTATATAGTTATTATTATGTTCATATTAAATTATCATTATATTTAATTATTTACAGGTTTTTCTTTTTGTTTTGAATCACGGAAAATTGACTAAACAAACCGACAACGTTGCTACGGGCCATAGCCTCCAAGCGGGCTCGGATTGGCTAGTCTCGTAGCATTTTTATCACTTCTCATGCGCCATTACTTGCAGCGTTGCCTTGTGAAAAATAGTTGTTTTGGTGATTTTCTCAGTTTTTCATGTGTCTTATAGTGTTTTTTGTGTAAAGTATTGGACAATATTACCGACAATATGGTCTCGTGAAAGCCAAATATGCAAAAAATAGCCTTTTTAAACCCCAATGTGTCATTTTCATAAGTAAGTTAACATATGTTTGTTTTGCAATTCATTTGCGTCGCATCGTTGTTGGCGTAGTCTGTTAGTATTTATTTCTTTATGAGGTACATAATAATATGTTTTAATTTATTTCATATACATAACTACAAATGACTAATTATGATATTATTGCAATTTTCTTTTATGAGAATAAATCTTGAAATTAAAAGATCTAATATTATTTGTAAAACTGCCTTTAAGCAATTATTTAAAAAATCCTCATTCTATCTTTTTAATTCCTGATTTACATACATACACATGAATACTCACCAAAATATACTAAATTATTGATTAAATAAATGTTGCTAGTGGAAAAAATATTAATATAGTAGATGCTATATAAAGGTGATCCAGTATAAATACATGGGCGACTACAGCATTAATTTTTATTATTTAATAAAGAAATAGATATAAAGTTCTTTAGCTTTAAATTACTTTTTTATTTTATTTAATTTTTGTTGTTTCATTGAGAATTGCCAGCAAATTTAATTATACACAATAACACAATTGCGTGGTGTATCTTATTTACAAGGTAGCGAATGTACTGCAAATTATATGTGATATACTATGGCCTATATAGTAATACACCGAAATGAGTAGCCGTTAGTGAGTTTATTCAACGTAACAAATAAATGACATTTAAAAGTTTACGGGTAGCAATTACAGAAAAAGGAATAAGCATACAATGTGTGCTAAATTGGTGATGCATGCATTAAAAACTATTAGAGACCGGCATCTTCTTAATAATGTAATATACCTAAGTAATAAAATACCAATGTAAAAATGGTTGTTTATTTTACAAGAAAAATAATTTCTAGACTTCACCTCCAGGTTCTGTTTTCTTTCGACGCGAAGCGAAGGAAGACAATACACAGACCTATAGAAACCTTTAAAATATTTATTACATATTGTTTAATAATATTTTATAATTTTACGTATTTGTATTAAAAATTAAAAACCTAATGTGGTTGTTTAAAATAATTTAAAAGTTAAAAATATCCGATTTTAATAATATTATAATAAATTATTTTAAAATTAAAGTTCTACCTTTACTTACGTTAATGTATATCCGGGAAAGTGCCTACTTTTTTCAAGGGAAAAGAAAAAAATATATGAAAAGTTATATTGAAATATCTGTCAACAGAGATCAATAGTTAATTTTTTTCCTGCCACGAATAAAATATATTTTTATCTTTACAATTCGAACTTATTTTAGATTAAAAAAATTGATCAGGTTTTTATTTACAGTACTTAGCTAAATAGTGTGTTGTATATTAATTGGTTTGAATAAGCAACTTTGCATTGTTTATTTATTTGTATTCCCATATATTTAGACCTTTAAGATAATTTCATTAAAAGTTTTTTTTCTGTTGGAGAATCACCACTTAAAGTTTGTAGACAAAGTTTCTGAATACCCTGTAGTTATTTGATATTAAAATATACGTAGAATGTAGATCTTGCAAAAATAACTTAATATACTCAATATGGTTATATCTTTTCCAAGGAGTTAATACCGAATATATAAAAAAATTAAATTCAAATTATAACTAAAATTTAATGGCTTACGTCCGTCGAAGCCCAGAAGGCAACCATTAGATATCCAATTTTATTGGTCATCTACGAAGTTTGGCCAACAATGTACCATTTGGTAAACAAAAAAAATGTTTAAAATTAAGAATAGTTTTTAAATGTGCAATGTTGCTTATTTATAAAAGAAATGTTTTTTTTTCTGCGATAATAGTGAAAACTTTAGGCCTTTTGCATTCATGCGTTGTACATTATTCTTGTTTTGAAAAGAGTAAAAATAACTGGTTCTACAAAATCTATAATCATTAGATATATGGCAATAATGTCAAAACCTAAATTTTCCTACCAATAAAAAATAATAGTCTAAAAAAAACTTATTTTTGTAATTAACAAGTTTGCAAAACTTTTTATAGAAACCGACACAAGTTGAACTTTGGCGTAGTGCAAACACATTGGGCGCATTCAGATGGTCCCTTCGGCTAAGTTAGCCAACTTGGCATGCTGAGACTGCTGTTAGTCAGCGTTTTTATTTTTTCTGAATGCGTTGCTAACTTACAGGTTGACAGCTGGTCAAATGTGAACATTCAAACATAACATAAATTTGGTTTATAGGTATATTAAGTATTTACATACATACATTTACAGTAAGTAATGATAACTGTTTGACAAATTTTGTAAGCATCTACCAAGTAATTGATGCAAAATATTACTACAGACAATAAAACTGCTAAAGTCGTCTACCTAGTACATTATTTTTATCAATAGCACTTAAAACATCTTCATTGTTGTTTAAGTTAGTTTTTGTCAAAGTTGTAAGACCAAAAATTTGCTCTACTTGGGGACACAGAGGAATATAAACAAATGAATTATCTAAAAATTTTAAGAGCATAGTTAATAAACTATGGTAATTTTAATAAAAAATTACGCAATATGAAGTACATTTAAATAATAAATTAAACTTACCTTTTATACTTTGTACCAACACTCTATTATTTTCTATAATAGGATTTCCTCCATTATTTACGATCAAAAAATGGGTATCCGGACAAATTTGTTTTTTGGCCATATTAAAATAAAAATTTTTACTTAAGACATTCCTTGAAAAATATTGTTCCTAACTCTTACGAAAAATATCTTTTCCGCAGGTAATGTTCATCCAAACTCCGCTTTGAGTCGTTCGCGTGCGAGAAAATATTACTTTGCGCACATGTTACAAACTATATGGTTTTTATGTGTATTTGATAAATATTTCAATTATTCACTAAAAACATACCTAAGTTACTATGCTTAACCAATTTTTGTTTGGCGTTTACTTCTGTCCAATGTAAATGTTCATTTTTTTGTTACAAAATTAAAAATTTATTTAAGTAAGTTACTTAAATAATAAGATAATAACAGGAATAATAAGATATCACACATTGGTTGCAAAAATTACTCCATTTTCTCTTTTAATTACTCAAATATTTGTTTTGCTTTCTATGTTAATTAAAAAATATACACCAATTTAAAACTTTATAAAAACGAAGAGTACAGCAAAGTGAAATTTATTCATTTCATAATTTAATAAAAATATTCCAGCTAGCGGACTTTTTAATGACATTCCTGCTCATTTTTTATGCTCTGGTAATACTCTAAATTGTCACAAAGGTAATTACACATCTGCAAAAGAAATACGATTTAAATTACATAGAAAACTCGAACTCGTAAAGTAGACTACAATTTTAATAACATTTAAGATATGCCCGTAAAAATTAATTAGCAGGTACCGGAAAAAGTTATACAAAATGCATGTGTACTACAATATTGTTTTGACAAAGAGATATTGTATGTTATAAGAATAAATGCGTTTTTAATTTTGGTTAAATAAAATTGTGTACTGCAATTGACGAACAATACTTCAAAAATAGATATGTAACTAGAAACTACGAACATAAATACACATATTAACTTAAAAATATTTGTTAAGTAGTCTTTTGTTATTAGTGTGTGAATTTTAACTTTTAATAAATGTATACCTAGATAAGTTTTTAAGTTCCTAAATGTACATACACAAATTGTTTTCCTGTTAACTAAAGTTACTAAGTAAATAGAGTTTTTTATCTGAAGCTCCGAAAGCCCGGGTTTATTTTTCAGAGGTAGTACTCATTAAAAAGTAACGACCGTAGTGGCTCTTCTGCGTTGTCTAAAAGATCACAAAGGTGCTGTAAAATGCATAAACTGCTGCTAATGTAAGAAAAATTCTATGATATAAAAAAACTAATTTTTTTATAATTACTTAAAATATGATTTTGAAATTGTACTGCAGTAAAATATTTTTTTCTCAAACCTTTTTTTTAATTCTCAAAGTAATTTACAGGTCATAGGATCAAATTGGTACTTGTTATATTCTAATGTGTATGGATGATGTAAAAGTATTATATTTTTATTAATATTATTTTAACAAAATGTATATTCTTCATTTAATTTTCTAATACAGGATGGGCCAAATTAAACTTGCACACTTTTTAAAAAATAATAACTTTTTATCTGTTTAAAAAAGCTAATAGTATTCATGTTTTTTCTAGGTTTACCAATTTTGGTAAAATAGATTTACACAGGACTGAACCTATAGGACTTTTTCCAAAATACTGTTTTTAACCTTGTTGCAAAAGAAATTCCATTTTTTTTTAAATAGCCCCTAACCATCAGTTTAACATTTACAGGGTGGGCCAAATTAAACTGGCATACTTTTTAACTTATAATAACTTTTTATCTGTTGCGCCTATCTTTTTTATTTTTAAAGGTCTTATAAGGAGGTATGTTTCTCTCTAGGTTTGCCAATTTCGGTCACATAGATTTAGACGGGACTTTTTCCAAAATACTGTTATTAACCTCGTTGCAAGAAAAATCTGATTTAGCTACAATTAAGCTAATACGTTTTTCTTGTAGTCAAACTATGGGAAATGATTCAATATAAACGAATCCGTCAATAATTTAAGGATTTAGGAATTTTTTGATATATAATGCTCGCATATATGCATTTCTCTCGATTTTAAAAAAATAACTCTTTTGTATCCTTTCAAAATCAAAAATGTAAGGTTACCATCGTTACTGAGTTGGATGCTGACCAAACTTAACAGTAAATTAATTAAAAATAAACGTATTAGCCTAGTTGTAGATAAAATTTAATTTTTATGCAAACGAAGTTTAATGCATTATTTTGGAAAAAGTCCTGTAAGTCCAGTCCTGTTTAAATTTACTTAATCAAAACTGACAAACCTAGAGAAAACATATCTACCTATTAGCCTCTCAAAAAATGAAAAAGGTGGGCGCAACAGATAAAAAGTAATTTTTAGTTAAAAAGTGTGCAAGTTTAATTTGGCCCACACTGTATATCACTTAATAATGTGTTGATTTGTAATACAATTCTGTGTGTATGTCTACATGATGTAAATATATTTCTGAATGATGTTTCTTCAACAATACAGAGTAATTCAAAAATCGATCACAAAACTTAAGGGGGTGATTCTACTTGACAAAATAAGGGTAGAGCTTCATATAATCTTTTTTCAAAATGTCATTCGTTTTCGAGTTACAAGCCGTCAAAGTTCAATTTTTATTTTAGTTTTTTCGCCATATTGCATTTATTTTTTAACCAATTCAGTTGATATTTCGCATACAAATTGAGCTTTGCAGATTCTAAAATTTTAAGACAAAAGTACTTTTCTTAAATACCGCCAGAGGGCACTTTACCTAAAACTTAAAATTTATTTTCATCATAACTTTTTTATTTTGACAGCTGGGAGCACCATTTTATAAACTATCAAAAACTTAAAAATAAGGTACTTTTTATTAAAGTCGATAAACCTCACCGTTTAGGCACCATTAGACACAGTTTTTATTAATTTAAATTAAATTACCTACATACATACAGGGTTTCCAGTAACTCAACCGACAAACATAACCAAACGATTCTACAATAAAAAATAAGAAAAAACTTCATATAAACCTATGTCCTAAAAGTTTTTGTACCGTCGACGCGACCTATCTACAGGCATGTTTTTTGACCCGTTGAATCTGAATTTCAAGTTAGTTTAGGCCGTACGGGTCCCAATTTCGAGTAAATTGCAAAAACGGTAAAAAATGGAGAAAATTTGCACCGCTTTTTAGGTTTTTTGCAATTTACTCGAAATTGGGACCCGTACGGCCTAAACTGACTTGAAATTCGGATTCAGAAGGTCGAAAAATACCCGTAGATAGATCGAGTCCGGTGCACATCAAACTTTTTTTTGTGTGCCATTGATCAAAGTATGATTTTATTTGATTTTTTAATAAAAACACATTAACTAGCTTTTTCATGTATTGCTGTTCATAATAATAAGTGTAGGAAATAGTTTTTAGGTTTATTCTACTGCAATGAAAACTGCTAAAAATATCTATTGTAATAAAGTTTGTAACTTGAAGAGCTTCCGGTCGTTAAGTTTAAGTATAAATACACCATTCTGCGTTGTAACTCAATATTTGTATTGCCTATTATACTTTAACAACTTGACCTGTTCACGATGCCATCAGTTAAGACGACTTGAGAAGATCTAAAAACAGATAATAATTTTTGAGTAATATTTTCCAGATGTCAGTAGATAACAAATAAAATTTTAATTTTACTAATAAATGACTTTTCCTACTTAAATCTAAATATAACCTATACGATGTGTTTTACAATAATTATGGTTGTTATGATTTTAGGAGTTGAAAAATCTATTTTTGTATTTCTAAATTTATCAAATTAAATTACATATAATTTGCTAACTTTTAGTTATACTAAAAGTAACAATTATTATTATTACAGATTTAAATAAAATATTGTTCTTGCTTATTTTGATTTTTGTCCCAAGTTAAACATATCCTTTAAAGTAACGAATTTTATGAGCGCCGCCAAATTATTTTTGTTTTACTTTTAACTGAAAACTTAAATTTATAACTCGGATTTAAAGAGACATTTTTAGAAAGGTCTTTTAAAGAGAGATCTCAAAACCAATTTATTTTATAGGAATAGTGTGTTGCTTAAGATTATTAAAAAATCTTACTTAAAATGTAATGGCATAGAAAAAGCATGTAAAAATTCCATTATTAAAAAATTATCACTTGTAATACCACTAGGGCTAAATTTATTTCCGAAAATTTTTTCAAGGCCACGAATATTTTAAAAATTATCCCGAGCCGCAGCAGAGGGAGAATTTTCCTAAAATATTCGTGGGCAAGAAAAAATTCCCGGAATAATTTAAGCACGCGTGGTATTCGGTAAGAAAATTTTTCACTAAATTTGTGTTAAATAATATTCTTTTAAATTAATATTTGTAACTTTGACACGAGCTTTAAAATTTTACTATAAAATAAATATTTTCCATTTTACCAATTGTAGTTGTAAATATATGTAATTTTAGAGCTCATCATTGTTTATTCTTTTATATTATATATACCTTATATTACTACAGTTGGTAAAAATAGTTCATTTTAATTTTTTTAGACCTATACCTTTACTTTGCTTATGTCTAGTACTTCAGTCTTATATTATTTTACAAACTGTAGTTGTATAAAATTGTCATTTAGGGTCTTAAAACCTTACATTATTTTATAATATGTTGAATACTACAACTGGTACAAAATAACATTTTCTTTAATTATATATGTAAATGACAGACATGACGTTAAAACAAATTCAATGTCATTTATATCAAAAAAATTCCACCATAATTCGCTCCAGGGTACCCCAGGCAGGAGAAAAATAATTCCTATAAATACTTGTGTTGTCCTGGTAATGCAACCAAAACTACACATTTGATTGGTCAAAAAACAGTGGTGTGGAATTTTCTTATTAATTATTATGCTCTAACATATCAAAAATTTAGTGATCCTTTTTTCCAGACAAAATTAAAATAGGGCAGTTTAAAAAACTAAGTAACGCAAAGATTTACAACATAGTAACAATGAAGTCTTCAGATTTACCTAAAAAAATATTTTTAAACTTTATGTATATCTTATTGATTTTTTTTAATTTCCGATCTTATACCGGCAGTTCCTAGCAGGTGACTCAATTCTATAACTTTTTTTTAAATAATTAAATATAATACATCTCGAACATTGGTATTATACATAAATGGGCATTGTTTTACGTGCTTGGTTGTGTCCTATCACTTCCGGTTTAGCCGGAAACGACCTAAACTTACCTATAAATGAAACACCTAGTATCTTTTTACTTATTAGAATAGAAAATGACATTTGGGTACAATGACCCTTTTTGACATTGTCACCTTTAAATAATACTTACTAATTTTGGATTGAGTAGTCCCGGAAAAATATATGCCACAGTCTCTTATTTTCTTTTTATAGCTTCTAAAGACTTGTCTAAAGTTTGCAACTTTATTTTTATGGTCTAAAGTTAAATTTTAAATGGATCAAGGGTGGCTTATATAGTTGACATTTCCTTAGAACGGGTGTCACAGAATGTTGTTATCCCCCCCTTTTTTTTAGTTTTTAGGAGAGGCTATTAAAAAAATTTTTGTTCTACTATGATTTAAATTAACATTTTTTGTCATAATCATGACCTCAAAATCACTTCCGGTTTAACCGAGAGTATCATAAACTTTCTTATTTTAAATACAAGTACATACCTTGTTTTTCCTATATTTTTATTATGTATAAAATTACCTTCTTAATGATTCCTCACACAGGGTGTTTTTTTTTAATGGCGACCAGAGAAGAATTTTAAAGAAAATTAGGTACCGCCATTTTTTCTGCTTTGAATATACTTCTTTTGCTAAGTAGGCTGTGCAAATAAAAGAATGACCTGTTTCACTTTTACTAGTAGTAACCTATTCCATTTTCTGTAATAAATTGCTTGGAATCGTCATTTCAGTTTTTAATGTTATTAATGAGAGAAAATTTAAAATTTGTCAAACATTTTAAATAGAAACACCCCTATTTTATTAAATTTTTAAATTCTACACTAGCATCTCTTTCTAATGACGTATCACAACATATTGTATGTTTTCAAGATGGCGGCCATAGATCATTTATTAAAGAATTCCGTTATTCGGATGTCGTCAATAAATGATGAAAATAAGAAAGGTAAAAGTACTTTTTAATACCGCCAGAGGGCACTTTACCTGAAACCTAAAATTATTTACAATATAACTTTTTATTTTGACAGATATCGCAAAGCTGGGGCGCCATTTTATAGATAATCAAAAACCTAAAAATAAGGTATTCTTTATTAAAGTCAATAAACCCACCGTTTAGCCACCAATCGACATCAAAGTTTTTATCAATTTTAATCAAATTACCTACACACATACAGGGTGACCAGTAACTTAACGGACAAACTTTAAGAGGTGATTCTACAATTTAAAATAAGAAAAAAATTCCTATAAACATATGTCCATAACTTTGTAGTTTTTGAACTACGGTGTGTTGAATATTAAAAAATAAAATAAAACAAATGAATTTCAACACCCCGTGGTTCAAAAACTAAGACGCTTAGGACATATCTTCAAATAAAGTTTTTTCTTATTTTCTGTTGTTTAATCGCCCCGTAAAGATTGTCGGTTGAGTTACTGGACACCCTGTATGTATGTAAGTAAGGTGATTAAAATTAATGAAACTTTGATGTCGATTGGTGGCTAAACGGTGGGGTTTATTGACTGTAATAAAGAGTACTTTATTTTTAGGTTTTTGATTGTCTATAAAATGGCGCCTACAGCTTTGCGATATCTGTCAAAATAAAAGTTATGATGTAAATAAATTTTAGGTTTCAGGTAAAGTGCCCGCTGGCGGTTATAAAAAGTACTTTTATCTCAAAATTTTAGAATCTGCAAAACTCGATTTGTGTGCCAAATGTCAACTATATTGGTTAAAAAATAAATGCAATATGGTGAAAAAACAAAAATAAAAATTAAACTTTTAAGCCCTGTAACTTGGTAACCATGGTAGATTTCGACATTTTGTCGAAGGACTTACTAACATTATTTTATATTTCAGAATGACCCCTTAAAATTTCCTTACGCATTTTCCGAACACGTGATATAAATAAGGTGATAATATTTACTGTAAAGTGATATATTAGTGATATTAAATGACTATGCTTAGAAAGGTTTTGTATTTATTTACTCAAAAACCGTACATCGAATAAAAAATAATTAGAAAAATAATTTTATTAAAAACTAAACAGAAATTTACTAAATAATTTTTATTTGGTATTGGTAAGTTAATTTTTTTAAATAAAAATCGATACGACTATATCGCCCTTTCTAACTGGAAATGTGTTAAACTGTTGCAATTTTATTTTCTTTTGCTTGGGCATCATGCATATTTTTTCTAATTGTTTCATTATTTTAAAGCATATTATGTTTTACAAGATCTGTTTCACGTCATATAAATGTAAAATATTTTTATGGTAATATGATTTTTGTAAAATGCAGATTTTTAATATTGAATGTATTTTTATTTTAATTTTATTTGTATACAGGGTGTCTCTAAAACGTCTGTACAAAATGTTATTATAGGCTCCTTGAGCCAAAATATAACGATTAAATGCAATTTACCTTTGTCGAAAAGTTGATCATTTGCTAGATACAGGGTGTCAAAATTTCTATTTTATTTTAGTTATTTTTTATTATTTTATTTATTATTGGAATTTTTTTCACAAAATTTGGTATATAAAAGTTTTTTAAAGTAAGAAATCAAAAATAACTCTTATTTTTGCTGTTAGATTTATAGGGAGCCACCTGCAGTCCTTTGCTTTTATTTAAAGAGTCATTACTTTAATTTTTATTAAATCATATTTTTGCACATAAAAGGTCTACTTGACATAATATCGGTACAAGCAACTGCTTCTGAGATAGTTTAAATTTAACGTTTTATTTGGTATAAACATTAGCATATTTCGATTCCCACTCTAAAAATCTTCGAATACTGAATTTTGTAGAAAAAATCTATAATTAATAATAAATAATATTTAAAAATAACCTAAATAAATAAAGTGATGACACCAGGTATGCATTCAAACGATCAACTTTTGAACAAAGGGAAATTGCGTTAGATCGTTGTATTTGGTTCCAAGAAATTTGTGGTAGCATTTTGTACAGACCTTTTAGAGATACCCTGTATACGTGCTAAAATTTTGCATGCCTATTTGCAGCAACAAAGTTAAGAATCAAGATGAAACGCTAAGTTACGAAATCGATTTAAATATTCCATTTCAGATCGATAATAACAAAGCGTGTCGATTTTATCTTAAAAGCGTAAGCATGCTCTGTCTTACGGGTTGCCAAGTTGCAACTTATATCTCTGATACCACTATACAGACTGTCCACGGATGGGGTTACCAAGAGGACAAATGGACCAAAAATTTAATTTTTCGAAGAAAAGTTATTCTTTATAAAGAGTTTTGCTTGTAAAAAGATATTATTCACGAAGAGAAAATATTGATTTCTTATACAGGATTCGCAAGAATTTAAAAATGCAATACTTTTCCAAGAGTAAACTACCTTTATTTTTCATTTTTAAGCAAAATGTTATATAAAAAAATTGTTTAGAATAATGTTTTGATTCCATGAAAACAATAATACAAAATTTTATTAAAATCCATAATTTGGCAAAAATGTCATTACCTTATTTAATTTACAGCTTAAAAATTGTATTGTATAAAAATTGGTGAAAGTAAGTGTTCAAAAGCAAATTCTAAGAGTTTTTAGGTATTTTTATTTAAAAAAGTTAAAGTTAATAAGTTTTGATAACTCCAAAATCAGTTTTATAAAACTTTTGGATACCCCTGTTACATCAATAAGGTCATTCAAGCTGCTAATGAAAAATAATATCTTTTGGATCTTTATATTTAAATTTTCTCTTACTTTAGTTATATGTAACGTAACATGCAATACAACAAAAGGTTCTTAATGTCGTTGCTGCAACTTCCTCTGCGAATGGGCTTATCAGCTTATCTGGAAACGAACTTGTAGATCAACGAGTTTGTGAATTAAGATTTTTTCTTTAATTTAACATATTATTTGGTAAAAGAAAACTGGAAAACCAAACAATGTCGTCGCTGGTAGAAATCTCACCTAAGTATTTGATAAAAACGGTTTTACAAAACGGTTTTACAAAATTGATTTTTTTTGTATAACATTCCATTATTTATAGTATTTTTACTTCCGTCTTCACATTTTAAATTTGTTTTCCATTGTTTCTTGCAACCACAGTCAAACACGTCCAAACTGATATTGCGAACCCACATCGAATACCTTTGTGTTCGCGCACAAAATCGACACCTATATGGATCGCAACGAACGTTCCAGCGCGCATTTCGCGCCACCGTACAAACGTGCGAATCTTGTTGCGTTGCATGTTGCATTGAAGGTTGCATTACACCCATCTGTACGCGACCTAAACCAAATTACAAAACAATAATTTTCTAGAAAATTCTTTAAAGCTTCTGTATTGTTTTTGTAATAAGGCAATAATTTTAAATAGCTTTAAGACCGCTTATGTGAAAGTTATCTACAAGAAAAGATAAAAACATACGGTATAAGCAAGCCATTTTCTTCAACGACTAATATAATTTTGGTAAATATAAGGATGACAAATTTGTAAATTAAAGTTTTTTCTAAATAAAAAATATTGTATTGTTAATTTAATAAATAACTAAATACGTCATCCATTGGCAACCATGT
This sequence comes from Listronotus bonariensis, assembly GCA_014170235.1. NCBI lineage: Eukaryota > Metazoa > Arthropoda > Insecta > Coleoptera > Curculionidae > Listronotus > Listronotus bonariensis. The sequence continues at coordinate 39,081 of JACEGR010002446.1, read as the reverse complement.
ATAATATTCTGTTAAAGAGGTAAAGTAATAAAATGTCTGCTTCATTTAAGGCAGATGTCATGCCTGAATTAGCAGCATTAATAGCATCACTAATTGCTAATAACTGGTTTCCTTGATTTTTTATTGACCAGGTCGATTAAAAATCCGGGAGATACAATGTTTTATAAGATAATCGTGGCTTCATTTAACGAAAAAAGGAGTAAATTTAATTATAATGAAGTGGTGATGACATGGTGTTCGTTATAATTGGGCTGTAAATTTTCGTTGAAAAAGTATAACGACAAGTCATAAAGATATTTTGAACTTTTGAAACCGCACATTAAAACAATCCCTTAATGTTTTTAATTAAATCGGAAATAAAAGCGTTTTTAATCTTTTCATTTAATAGACCAGACATTTAATTAGCTAGCAGCTAATGCCAATGCTTTTTGGCATTGGCATTAGCAGGTTATCAGTCTGATAAAGTTAGTCAGAGCTTGGTGAATACGACCGTTAATGAACTACATTGTATTTTTAAGATAAAATATTTTCATTATAATAACATAATATTTTATTGTAAGTATGGTAATTATTAAATATCTGTCAATGTAATAATGTGATCTGACAGATTAAAATTAAACAATTTAAAATTTATAGGATTGTTCAGTAGTTATTTTGAATATTATAAAGTTAAAAAATGTGTTTTCTTACTTTTAATATAAAAGCAGTCTGGGCAGTTCCTAGAAAGAAAATGTAAATTAAGGTACAAAAGTTTTTGAAAAGAGAGAAAAAAGTTCCCCGCTTTCACAATATAGTACTTATATAGTATAGTCCTTGATTAAAGTATCCCACATTGATTTTTTTTCCTTAAAAATATTTTTAAGGTGCAAAATAAAGCCTTCTCCCTAAAATTCCACTGCTTTCAAGTTACAAATACTTTATACCCTAAATGCCGCCCTTTAATTTTTGTAAGCTGTGTATAATAAAATATTCTTAAATTAAATATCTACCTATATACTTACGTGTATGTAAATCCCGGAAAAAATTACTCACTTTATTTCCGGAGATAAAAGTAATTTCAGGAAAAGCAACTGTCAACAAACATAAAATATTAAAATTTTTGCCGTCACGAAAAAACTTTATTTACTATTTTTTACCTTAATTTGCGAAAAAGCACTTGTAATATTTATGTAAATGTTACGATTTTATGCATAGAGTTATCAAATTAAATACATGTTACCTAAGAAAAAGAAATAAACTATTTGTGTTTTGCGCCATTAATATTTGTCCTTTTTTTACTTTACATGGTATTAATTTTTTAGAAACTTAGTATTCATGGTCAATCATATATTCATATATAAGAGGTCATGTAGAATTACGAATACAATGTAGTGGTTACGTTTTTAGTGTTTCTTGGTGACAAAACAAGAGTTCAGTTAAGAAAGCGCCACTATTGTATGGTAAATTTTTCTTTAGGGCATAAACTATACCTAAAGGTAAATGTATTCATATAATAAAATAATAACAAAGCCAATGTCGTGCATAAATTCTAATAAATTTAATACTAATATAAAATTAAAATGTTAAAACCTTTAAGTCTTATATACCAAGTGTTCCACAAATATAAAAACTTATAATCATGAAAGAAAGTTTTAAATTAAAATTTTTGCACAATCAGGTTTAGCCTAAAATTTTGCATATAGTACGCTATTTAGTTTTGACAGTACTAGCGATGTTGCCACGCTATTTGTTATATACTGAAACGTAAAAAACTAGAGAGTCAAAAATAGGTTAAAAACAAAAACTGATTATTAATAATACTTACTTAAGCTACGTGTCCCAAAACAGTAACACAATAAAATTCTCAAAAATAATCGTTACATCCTATAAAGGTATTTCTTATTGCCTAGCCAACATCCTTTATTTTTAAAATAGTAAATCTTAGTTTTCTAAATGGAACACCCTGTATATCGACTTATTTTTACATTTTTAGAATAAAAAATGGGGTAAGTTTTTTCGGCGATTCTTCAACCAAATGTCTAAAATTTTTAGGTACATATTTTAGATTTTTGAATAATTCTTGACCTTACAATTTTAAATATAACACTTTTAAATAACTTCTTTTAAAAAATATGTTACGTTGGCTATTGTTATTTTTAACATTAACGCATAAATTATTGACCACCGAAAATATGTCTGCATAACGAAAAATATTATTTTAACAATAAAAATTTGCTACATCTAGTAATACAAAAAAGTTAGTAATATAGCTTAAGGCCAATTTTTATTGAGGATCAATATATGACGCATTTCCTTAAATACCAGTAGCTGAGGTTACATTATTTTAAAGAAAAAAATATACATTTTTTTAAATAGCAAATTTGTAAAGTATTTAACTAAATCCATATTGGTCAGTTTATTTTAAAAAATAATAAGGAATAAATACAATAGAAAAAAAAATTAACCAAGCTATTCAAATTACTTTTTTGTCGCTATATATTTTTTTACTTTACTTAGTAAACAAGAAAGATAGGTGTTGTCTATTTACACCTGTTTCAATTTTAAAAAGTGGAATAATATTTAAAAAAGTCTATTTTTAAAAATTATTATTCCCATAGAATATCATTATTGTAGGGTTTTTAAATGTTAAAATAAAAAGTAAAAAACAATTTTTTTTTGACCAAATGGTAATGCAACAAAGAAACTACCCTTTGTTTTGAACAAGGAACAGTGTCGTAATAATCACCCAAGCAGTCCACTTCTGTAAGCCCCCAAAAAACCTGTCTAAAACACACAAAATAATTATTTTGCGTTTACATTTTTGAGGAGCAAAAAAGGTTCTTACGTATACAGAACACACACAAAATTCAGTTTCTAATAAAAATTATTGAGAAGCAAATAAAAAAAATTTAAAAGTTGATTTGGAATTAGAAGTGACACTGTGTAATTTCTCCCGACACAATTTTAGAAGTTACCAATGAATTCCATTACCTTTTTTAACTGCTCTTCTAAAATATATATAATTAAGTAACAGACGAAACAGTTGTAAAAATTAGAGCTGTCGACAGAGCCCATATAATTCCACATTCATACATGCCTAATTTTGTCATTCTCTATCTATAACTTTCGAGAACAAAAAATTAGATAATTCGACAGACGTCTATTATTTCCTTTAATCCTATGTAATTTGGCCTCGCCCTAGTCGGTGATTAGTCCCTATTGGTATGGCAGGACACATGTCGATAAAATAGAAATCTATCTGTGCAATCGGATTGAAATATATTATTATTCCCCTCTTGGCTACATCCTAACTCCTCCAGTTACAAGTCTTGATTAGTCAATAAGTTTTAATTGGTGTCTTAGGTAGTACCACGTACAGGGTGATTATTCTTAAGTCAGCAGTAATAGTAAGTTGCTAACTTTCTTATTATGAAAAACACGAAGTCCGTAGTAGTTCTTCTTCCGCTAATTAACGTGATAAACATTTGAACATCGGTTTTTCGATTTATTACAAAAAATGTCCACATATGATATATTAAATTTTTAATAGTTTCGGAAATATGAAAATCCTCGGGAAATTAATAGTAAACTGGCATTTTTTAAATAAAACACTCTGTACATTTCATAACCAATAAATAGACTTTTTAAAAAGCTTTAGGAAAATACATTTGATAGGTCTATCTCCTATAGTTGTGAAAATATGGCCATCCAAATCTAAAAAATAGTAGATATTGTGCCTATTTTATCTTCGACACTAAACTTAGTGCTTATAGCTTAGAGCTAAAGATAAAATAAAAATTTAACATAACTTTTAGATTTGAATGGACATATTTTTAAATTATTGGAGATAGACATATCAAATGTGGTATTTTCTTAAAGCTCTTAAAAATAGTTTACTAATAAATTCTGAAGAACAGCCATATATCCGAAACTATTAAAAATTGGATAAATCACATGTAAACTTTATTTTAAAGTTCTCTGATAGATCTTTCGAATGGTAATGTTATATACAGGGTGTTTCATTTAAAAAATATGTTTTTCGGTTGGCAGAACGTAAATCAGCGAAAAAGTATTACAACTTTACCAATTTAATCGACTTCTTATCTGCAATAATAAGGAAGTTAGCAATAGTGCCGACTTAGAATGACCACCCTGTATATACATAAGCTACGCAATGTATTATTACCTAATGACATCAATGAACTTAAATAACACCTAATTATCATTGCAATTTTTAAGTGTAAGATATATACGAAAAAGCTAAATTATAGGTTTAATCTAAAAAATTTAAAAAATTGCTCAAAAGTTAGTGGCGTACATTTTTATCTTTCTTAGTTTTTAGGAAACAAAAAATAAAATTTTACTAATTACATACCTAAAAAAAACATATATATATATATATATATATATATATATATATATATATATATATATATATATATATATATATATATATATATATATATATATATATATATATATATATATATATATATATATATAACATATTTATTTTAAAAGTTAGGTTTAAAACTTTCTTATTAGCAATTATGTTACAACAACAAGCAATAAAATAAAGATTTTAAAATTTTACTAAAATAAGTGTTTTCAAAATTTTAAATTGTTTCAAAAGTTTAACACCTTATATCTCAAGAAAATATAATTTTGCTTACCCATGTTTATATGCATGTTTAATACCTAAACTGGAGTTTTTAGGAAATTACTTTGAGAATCGTCTGTTAAACTTAAAACATTAACTTATTTACCATCCGGTATATTAAATTTTATTGATTAGGTGATTATTCTTTGATTACTAACCAGCAATTATTAGTTCTTTTATTAAAATTACGAATATTTCAAAACCTAGCCCAATTTGGATATATCCTATAATTTTAGTACTAGGGGCAAAATCCTGATAGAAGGGTGTCGCATTGCTGCTGGACTTTACACGTGGGAGACTCGTTTTATTGCAAAATAAAGGGCTGTTTCCGAAGATTTAAAGGAAATGAACCCTTCGTAAGGGCAGACAGGAGGAAAATTGCTGAATAAAGAAATAATTGCTGGTAATCTTAAAGGTTCGTTGGTGACTCCCTTTTTGTAACTGTTTTATCTTACAAAATATTTATAATAAGTAAAAGAGTGAAATTACATTGTAAGTACGCAATTTTTTAAAATTATTTAAACATCAAAATATTTGGAGTCTTACCAAAAGAGGTAGTCTACTTGATTTTAAGAAATTAAGAACCTCAGAGGATAAAAATATTTTACACTTTCAACAAAAACTGTAATTGTACCTAAAAACACTGGTTTTTAGCCCCTTGCCTAAGTGTCTTAGTTTAATACGTTTTACTAGAAGGTATTTGACAATTATTTAGTTAATTACTACAGCTTTTTACCTTTTAGTAGTTTTGGTTTATTATGGTTGTAGGGTAGGTATGGTGGGTCTCAATCTCTAAACGCTTGGATATCCTCCACTCAATACAAAATATAAAGCTAAAATGCTAACGTAGCTGATTTGCGTTCCGCAAAACCGCTTTTATTCTTTTGGATGCTGGTTTTATATTTTGTAAGAAAATTGTAATTTTAAAGAAAAAATTGCGTTAACGGGTAAGATCGCCCAAAGAAAATTGCTTTGGTCAAGGTGGTACCAAACCATATATTTGGAATTTAGCTGTGTAGATTTGTAAATATTTAAAATTTCGTTAGTAATAATAATGTAATTTTTTATAATATTTTTATATAATATACAGTGTGTCTATGTAAGTTGGCAGCATATGGGAAACTTTTTATTATTAATTTTACGAAAAAAGTTATTCATTATAAAAAGTTTGGCATGGTCCAAAACCTAAAATGCAAAAATCGGATATCAAATTGCGTCAGTCATGTACGAGGTTTGGTCATAAATATTGCAAATTGTTATAAAGAAAAGATGTTTAAAATTCAAAATTACTTTCAAACATGCAATTTTGTTTATTGAAAAAAAAATTCTGCAAAAATTGAGAAAATTTAAGTTTGTACATTAGAGCATTGTACATTCTTCTTGTTATAATAATTAACAATTAATTTACGCTGTTTATTTAAATTTGTCCTATGGCATTTATAATCATGAAATATAGTACACTAATTTACAAAACTTAATTTTTACTATAATCGCAGAAAAAAAATCCAATATATTTTTTTTCAATGAACAAAATGTCATTTTTGGAAGTATTTTTTTTATTTTTAATATCTTTTTTATAACAATTTGAGATATTAGCAAAAATACAGGTATTTTACTCCTGAGCAAAAATTACATTTTTAGCCAAACCTCGTACATGACTGACATAATTTTATATCTGATGATTGCATTTTAGGTTTTGGACCATGCAGAACTTTTCATAAAGAATAAGTTTTTTCGTAAAATTATTAATAAAAAGTTTTCCATATGCCGCCAACTTACGTAAACACACTGTATGTTGAAAATATTTTATATATTATGTTGGGTTTTGCCTTTTAGTTTTATGCTCATAATTTTATTTTTTAGAAGAATCTAAATGTCTAGGACTTATAAAAAATATTAGATAACAATTAATAACGCCGTTTTTATTAGAGACCTATGTATATGTTGCTGACACTTCACAATATTTAAATTTGGTTAAGTAAGCGTGGCTTCCCGGACCTTTCCTACCTTATTAATCATACTGGATATATAAAGGTAATACACAAGTAAGAAAATTTAAAATAACGATGGTTAAAAATAACCTTCAGTCTGACTAACAAGCGGTTTTTAAATATGCCCTATATTAAAAAAATACTTACTAGAATCTCGTTAGTTACTCGTATGTCAGCTTTTTACGTTTGACCCAAAAGTGTTGTTCTCGTCGAGTCATTGTTACCTCCAAACATCTAAGATGAGATGATGATTTTGTATTATTACCTATTCTTATATCAAACTGGGCCGTCCATATTTTGGCCCACTTAATCGCCAATAACTTTAGAACAAGTTAAATTAGTAAATTTGTAATTTTATACAAAACATCCTGTATGTTGCCCATATTTTAGGAATTCAATTTTTTTCCTTGTAATACAATTTATTATAAGCCATAATTTTTTTAATACACATTTTTTATTGCCTCCAAAAAATTAACTTCATAGCAATTAATAGTATTATTTAGCAATAAAGTTTTGCTTCATACAAGGTTACTTAGGAAATTTTTAAAATGCCGCCATTTTGTATAAGGCAAAGTTATTGACCTTATATTTTAGGGTTATAAAGTACTAGTCAAAAGCTTTAAAATGATGTGCCACAAGATCCCCTTTTCCATTTAATTTTTGTTCCCAGATGGCGCCCAGCCGCTATCTTGAAATTTTCATTTGTTAAATTTTGCTCTAAAATATAGTATTTATGCATAGTTTCATATCCCAAAGTTTTATTTTTTTTTTTTTTAATTAATTCGTTTATATCGGGGCAGGTTATTTAGTCAAACTGCAACTTTTACTTTAAAAATACAGATAATCTAAAGGGTATTTAAAATAACACTTTTGTATCAGAAAAATAGTATTTGTGGTTTCTGCTAATAAAATCTTACCCGAAACTGGAAGATAAATGTTAAAACCTTTAAAAATTTAAAAATGTCTGCGAAAATCGCTTCTAACTCTATGTGTTTTTGCAAAATGGATCCAAAGGTGTAGTGCACCCTGTGTTTGCAAATTACCATTTTATTTTATTTAAGTAAGTACACTCCATTAGGGAATAATTATTTATATCCTAAATATTATTTATTTCCTTTTGTATTAAAACACCATCATTTAAACATTTTTAAGGTAAGCGTCCACTAGAGACGAACGAAAACGGATCGGGTAAAAATGCGTCTTCCAGCTGCGTCCATTTGAGACGGACCTAATATATTTTCATTAATAAGAGGAAAAAAATGTCTTTCGAGATAAGAGGGTAATTTTTCAAAAAGTATGAATTTTTAAGTAACTTTAAAAAGAAAAGGTTGAATAAACCTATGTCCCCAATGGCTTTACTTTAAAAATACAGAATAATAAATTTAAAAAAATGAGCTAGCCCATATTAACTTTTACAGGGTATACCTATTTTAAGTAAAAGATTTTTGGGAATAATAATTTTTCTATTAAAGTAAGGTATATAAAATAAAGTTTAATTTCTTACCCCTTAAAAACCATTTTCCCTTTAGCCAATTTTCGTGACAATACACCAATAATTAAAAAAATTAATCATGAAAAAAAGAACTAAAATGAACTTTTGACAACCCGTATCTCCGAAATCATCTATTATTGGACTAAGGTAAGTTTGAAAAGATCGACTTATTTTGACTCCAAGAATTTGTGGAAATATTTTTTTACATCTTTTAAAGATACCTTAAATGTGTTTTTATCGCAAAAGAGATGCCAATATAACAACAGTATACTGATTACTGCCCTGAATTTATTTGTTAGTTAACATAGATTGCAGAGCTAACAGTCTCCATGCTATTGATGGGTTATTTTCTTTGAGCTCTACGCTGCCCCTTTCTGGTTGTGTGGAGTAACATTATTTATTAGTAGATATAATATTTATATCTGTTTAGATTTAACTACTTGACAATATTTATGACTATATAAATTTATAATATTTATTATTTTTTGTCTGTGCTATCTTGCCTACCCCCACAAACCAAATTCTGTCTTCATCTCCATTGTGTAGCACACCATCCTTCTAAGAAGCAAAACAAAAATCCTTTGCCGGCTGTTCTTATGCGATGCGCTTCTAATTGAAGAATACTGATTTTTTACAAAACAGGCGAAAGATAAAGTTTGATATGACTCACCTGGTAAACGCTAGCCGAGCCAGGTTAATTTCTTAAAACACAGAAATACTGTGCCGTTTGTTGCGTTTCTAATGAACGCACTCTAAAGGTACGAGTCCACAAGCTACGGGCGGGCGGACGGGCCGGGTAGCTGGCGTGTTGCCTGCCTTGTAAATAAATCATAGTGCGCCCATTACAGGTGCATCGCAATGGAGCATCCGGGGGATTTACGTGTTGAAAAATGTTCCGTCCGCCCGCCCGTTGCTTAATAGCGGAAGGCGGAGAGTCGGGTGACGATCCGACCCTATTGAAGTGTATGGAGTCTTATAATACCTTTCACACGCACAGCCTACTTTCCGCGTTCTCAATGTGTGAATGGCCTCATAAGACTCCATACACTTCGACAGAGTCATCCTTCGCGTCGCCCGACTTTCTGTCTTCTGCTAATTCAAAAATGCAGTAAAGGTCGCATCCACTAAAGACGGATGAACTGAACACTTTTTAACACATAAATTCCCTCGCGTCTGATGCGACGTGCTCCCCATGGATGCACTCTGACTTGTTTACAAGCAAGACAAATCACCAGCGGTCCGGCCGTCCGCCCTTCGCTCTTTAGTGGACGCCTACCTTTTTAGAGAACGACCAGACTGAAAAGCGGGCGAGCGAGCGATTTTTCGCAAAGCGATGGCCGCAGGGTTGCTTACCTGTTAAGTGTAGGTGTGGCCACGAGCATTTACGAATTAGCTTTAAAAAATCGCTCGCTTGACGCTAGCCCGCTCTTTAGTCTGGTCGTTTCCTTAGTGTATGGCAAGACTGAAGAGTAAGTCACCTGATAACCAGTACAACCAAAACTTGTAAGCACTAAACCTAATTTTTATTTTTACTCATAAGGCATTTGACACGATACTAAGCGTTAGCGTCAGCGACCAGCGTTGAGCGGGAAATGTGATAGCTCTGTCTTTGATCTTTATGCGAGATTAAAAGAACTTGTTTTTTTAAATGAGCCGCTCAACGCTGACGCTGGTTATCGTGCCCGAGCGCTAATAATTTATTTTACATAAGGCCCCTGACAAGAAATTAAGCGTTAGCGGCCAGCGTTGAGCGGGAAATGTGAGAGCGCTGTCTTTGATCTTTATGCGAGAATAAAAGAACTTGTTTTTTTTTAAATCAGCCTCTAAACGCTGACGCTGGAGTTTTATTGTATAAGTTGTCCACGCACCATTGGGTTTGCGCGACAAGGATTATATCAGAGGCGTAGAACACCTATTTCTAATACATATTTTTGTAATGCAATTAAAGCAAATTTTACCTTTACCCTCTTTACTAGTCTATACAGGGTGTCTCAAAAAGGTGCAGAAAAAAATCTACCAAAAATTCAAAAGGGTATTTATTTCTTTTATTTTAAAAAATGCTACCTAATATCCTACCATACCACAGCAAAATTTAACCCTTTTTAACATGAAGTGTATGAAAATCCTTCATTGTGACTCACTAATACATGGTTTAACATTTTTGTACTTTCGTAAGAAGTGCCGAAAATTACTTTTCCGCACTAGTGCCAAATAGTGACACTTTCAGAACGAAAATGCGTACGGAAAAGTAAACTTCTTTGCACGCGAGTAGAAAAAACATTTGGTAAAATAATTTTATACCATCTACTACACTAAACAATAGTATCGATTTATGACAACATCTTTGTTTTTTAACTTTTTTAGAAAAAGTATTTTTTGTAATACCGCCTATGGGGTACCAAATTATTCAAAATAAAATACTTCTTAGAATATGCTAACCAGCCACCCTCATTCTTTAAAAAATAATTATAACAATAAACAGAATTTCCCAAAAACTTTAAAGTACTAAACTTTGTAAATGCAGCTTTAACGAAGAGATACATATATCAAAGTAAAGATACATTTTGCATACCGCGTATGCAAAAAACATGATCACCTCTGTAAAATTTAAAACTACCTTATTTTAGGTTATTTATTGGTTTTGTATTTACCGGCACAAATAAAAGATCCATAATCTAAACTGCAACTGGAATTTTTTATGGGTAAATTTTAAATCGTTATTACGCTTAAATAAACTACACTAACAAAACGTTTTGAAAGTAAACTTTTTGGAAAATATTGCCAATATTGAAATTATTCTACAAGGTTTAAAAGAAAGTTCTATTTTAAAAAGATACTTTTTCACGAGCGACATTATTCTACAAAAAAAAGTTTAAATAATAACATTTTAAAGTTTCCCGTAAGCACAGCATATTCTGTATTTAGGATTTCAATTGTTTTTGGCAATTTTTAAAAAAATGGACAATCTGGGGACCTTTTTTTTCTGGTTGCCCTTTTCTACTAATCAGTGGATTATTGCATCTCCGTAATTATTTGTAATTCGGGTTAGTTTAGGCCATTTATCGATTAGCTTAATCTAAGTTTAATTATGACTTTTACATTTGTATATTTCTTTTCTAAGGGAAAGCAGGTGTGAATCCTTTAATGTTTTTACGAAGTAAACTTTAAACAAACATATGTTGTTACTGTACTAGCTTTTGAGATACAGGGGGTTAAACTTAATTAAAATATATCTTTTTTATAATATTTGTACTAACCACAATAAAAATTTTAATTAAATTCTAATACACCACCACTACACATATTCAAAGCCATTTTTGAAAGTAAAATATATAAAGCATTTCTCCGCATGTTCATATGGTTTTACTGTGAAACTTTAAAAAATGCCTTATTGGTTTTTGGTAAAAGTGGTAAGTTTTATTATTTGAAAAACGCAAGAACCCTGCATTTAATTCTTTTATCTTATATTTAAAATACTGTTATAAAAAGTCTTTGGAACACAAAAATGAATCTTTTACCAGATACCTAATGATACCCATATGAACATGCAGAAAAATGTTTCATATTTTATGAAGCAAAACCATTAGTTGGACAAAAAATAATTTAAACAAAATATTATTTGGCTTCTCTCCAGAATAAAATTAATAAGTTTATTTAACATTTTAAGAAAATTAAAACTTTTATACATTATACATTATGAAGAAACTATTCACACAAACACACAATATAATAAAAGTTATTATTACTTTAAAAGAAATAAAATAATGAAATATTTAATAATAAGTTACTTACAATGCAAAAGTTTCAATCTATAAACAAAGGTTCATTAAAAAATAATAATATATCAAATGTTTTTCTAAAGTAAATGGAAATTTAAAAATACTTTTGTTTTAGAAAAAGCATATTTTTCTTAAAAAATATTTAACCTAAATCCTGATTAAATGCCACTAAGAAAAAGAAAAAATGTTTTACATAAAAAAATGATTCTCAATTTGTAGTGGTTGTCAACCAAATTTTATTAAAATTTTTAGAGTGGTATCTTAGATATTATATAAAAAAATATATATATTTGTAAAGTTGAACACCCTGTATTACAAAAGTTAAGACAGTTAGAACATAAACTTTCTTGGCAAAATTATTTAAGAATTTACACCCTGCTTTCCCTTAAAAGAAATACAAATGTGGAAGCCATAATTTTTTACTTTTACACTCTGTAGAATAAAAACAAAAAAAAAAACTTTACTTAAGTTAAAATAACCATCTTCTTTAAAAAAGTCTTTCTACAAAACGACAAATACCGCGTAATAACTATTGGAAATTTGCCAAAAAATCCCAGTTGCAGTTAAGTTGAGAAGCAGTTTATACCTAGTTCCATTTTTAATAAATTATTTAGTTTTTAATTTTGTCTTACTAACATGCCTTGTTTATAGACAAACAAAAAAATCCCTACAGAAGATACCACACTGGTAATAAAATCACAATCGTCCATCTGTAACTTTACCAACGCGACCAGTTAGTCACACGGTCTACAATCATAAGGAAAGCGTGCCGACTGAAGTCTTTTGGCCACATTTCATTGTAATGTGAAGGGAACTGGGTAAAACTAGGGGTGTGACATAACGCAAGGGGTGAAGCATAAATAGCGTAATTGTTTATCTTCTTCATAAATTGAGTGGAAAAAATTGCCATCGAAAATATGTTAAAAAAGATTTATTCATGGCGCGTGGACAGAGAGATAGTTTCTCACGAACTGGTGTTTAAGAGAGATGATCTTTTATCAGTGTAAAGCACCCTTTTAATAAAATGACAGTATCATAAATAATAAAAGATAAAATGGGGTTTTAATTGAAAATTATGTGGCTAAGATGTAATCAGGTTTTGTATAATGGACTTATTGAAACTACTAATTTATTCATTCATTTTGGAGCAAATTTACTTAAACAATTATTATTAACATTGTCAAATAGAAAAAGCTTGCATGACCTTAGAAATTCTAAAATACTGAGGTAGTCTAATTTGCTTTATTAAAGGGAAATATACCAGTAAATGCTTTTCATTGATGTTTATATTTTTTTTTAATAAGAGTCAGTTTTATTATTTATATTTAAAAAAATTAAGGTTACTGCTATAAAATAACATTTTTTTTTAATTATCCAAAATAGCGGTTGTAGGCTATATTCTTCTACCAAGGTCGGAAAGAGACTTCTCAATCAACAGGCACTCTAACATCGGTTCTAGTGATTTAAAAATCCAAAACTTAAATTTTTATTTTTATTGATGTCATAATCTGTCTGTTAACCTTAAAAACGTTTAAAAAATCGCAAAATACAATGGTTAAAAAAACAATTACTTTTTAGCTACCATTCGTTTTTACTTTAAATTTTTTTTCGAAATTTTGTAGGTTTACATAAAAATTTCGTTGTTAAAAAGATGTGTGCAGAATTTCAGAAAGATCGATCAATAACTTTTAAGTTATTATACCCGCCAATTTGTAAATATCCATAGTTTTGAGAAAATGCGTTTAAGGTTTAAATAGGTACATAAAAATTCATTAATTATAATGGCTTACCAATTCTGTATTATAAGAAATGTGACGTGTTCCTAAAGGACTATACTATCATATTAAGAAAAAAATCTACATTTTACTGGTATTTCCCCGTAAGCAGTTGTTTTTAGAGTTTTCTGTTAAAAGACAGTATTTTATTTGGTAATGTAAAACTCCTAATTTAGTTTTCGTTATTTTTAGAAAGCTTTTTAAAACAGATTTCTGTAAAAAAAACATACTAAATATCTTTAACTCCTAAAAATTGGAATATTGTTTTTTTTCAATCATATTAAAAAAAAATTATATACTTAATCCACAAAATTCAAATACAGTTTTTAGCGGACCCTTATAACCAATTTTCTAAAAATTAAGATCTTTGGTTAAAAAAAAAGTATCTCCTAAAGCGTGTTTTAGAAACGGAAAAAATGAAACCACAAATTCCTGAGGTTAAAATATGAACTAACCCAACTTTTCTTAGACCAAAAGTGGACAGTTTTAGAAATACAGAGTGTCAAGAAATGATTCGTTTTTTATAATTAACTCTGTTAATAATAGGTGTAATGTTACAATGTAAAATTAGAATCTTTCATTAGTTTTGTTGTAAACTCTAAAAGGCGTCACCTGCAAATTAAAAATAAACTAACTTTTTTGTTCCTTCCTGTACATAAATTTTAGATAAAAATTTGCATTCAGAATAGATGAATAAATGGATAAATGAATAAATGAATAAATGAATAAATGAATAAATGAATAAATGAATAAATGAATAAATGAATAAATGAATAAATGAATAAATGAATAAATGAATAAATGAATAAATGAATAAATGAATAAATGAATAAATGAATAAATGAATAAATGAATAAATGAATAAATGAATAAATGAATAAATGAATAAATGAATAAATGAATAAATGAATAAATGAATAAATGAATAAATGAATAAATGAATAAATGAATAAATGAATAAATGAATAAATGAATAAATGAATAAATGAATAAATGAATAAATGAATAAATGAATAAATGAATAAATGAATAAATGAATAAATGAATAAATGAATAAATGAATAAATGAATAAATGAATAAATGAATAAATGAATAAATGAATAAATGAATAAATGAATAAATGAATAAATGAATGAATGAATAAATGAATGAATGAATAAATGAATAAATGAATAAATGAATAAATGAATAAATGAATAAATGAATAAATGAATAAATGAATAAATGAATAAATGAATAAATGAATAAATGAACAAATGAATAAATGAATAAATGAATAAATGAATAAATGAATAAATGAATAAATGAATAAATGAATAAATGAATAAATGAATAAATGAATAAATGAATAAATGAATAAATGAATAAATGAATAAATGAATAAATGAATAAATGAATAAATGAATAAATGAATAAATGAATAAATGAATAAATGAATAAATGAATAAATGAATAAATGAATAAATGAATAAATGAATAAATGAATAAATGAATAAATGAATAAATGAATAAATGAATAAATGAATAAATGAATAAATGAATAAATGAATAAATGAATAAATGAATAAATGAATAAATGAATAAATGAATAAATGAATAAATGAATAAATGAATAAATGAATAAATGAATAAATGAATAAATGAATAAATGAATAAATGAATAAATGAATAAATGAATAATTAAATAAATAAATTAATTAATAAATGATGAAGAGCATATTTAACCATTACTCTAATTTTTTACACACAACAGAGTTTTGTATGCATTTATTAAAATTTATAACATTCTGAATAAAACACATTTTAAATTACTACTGATTTTAAGTAAGGGGTATTTATAAATTTTAATGCACTTCTAAACCTAACACTATAAATAGCTAAATTTAAAACTTAAAAATTCATTTTTTAAATATGGTCCAAAAATAAAAACTTAAAAATTCCCATAATTATAAATCACTTAACAAGCTGCTCTTAAGACTGATTTTTATGGCTTTATCATTTTAAGGACTTTATATTAACAATCTTTTTAAAGTGGTTATAATAGTTTTATGGATTTTTTCATAAACCCACTTTATGAACTTTTTAAAAGAGTTTTTTTAGTTATTATTACTGGAAATAATATATTTATTGGCTATACTTTAATTGACATTTAAAAATGTCCGTGTTCTGTATAAAGTTCTGAAAAAAAAAAGTCATATTAAATTTAAGTCAAGAATTTTTAAGATAGGCAGTGGAAAAACTTTTTATTAAATCTTTTGAAAAAAGTTATTCTTTACAAAAAAGTTCTGTATATGCTGAAGAACCCAAAATGCAACTATCAGAGATTATTTTATTATTGGTTCGTATACCACAAATCTGAAAAAAAATGTTTGCGTAAGAGCAAAGTACCTTTAGTTTTCACAGTTTTAAACCTTCTTTGTTATAAATAAAAGTAGTTTGGAATTAAAAATATCCTTTAGATATGCAAATTTTTTTGTTTAAAAGATTTTTTTTTTGCAATAACGGGCGTTTTTGTAACTTTTACTGTTTTGGCAATTAGGCAATTAGCAGTTCTTAAGCTTCCTACATTTAAAAATACGTAGGACTAATGTACCAATATTTTTTTTTTTTTGACATAAAGAATTAGAAAAAATGTGTGTTTTTTTTCTGTATATAAAGAGGTTTGCATATTTACAAGTAGTTTTTAATTTATTTTTCTTTATACATTTTTTATTATTCTTAAAAATAACCGTACTTGTCTCTTCTCTCTCTCTCTTGTCTCTTAAAATTCATATTTTTTGAGTTACCTCGTATACAACTGAAAAAAAAAATTGTGGGTACATTGTCTGTTTTTGACGACGTGTATATTTACTAAAGCAAATAAGTCAATGGATATTACCATTTTATTTACTTTAAGTAATAGTACATTCAGTGTTGTAAACCATTAGGCTGACTGCCCAGGGCGCCAAAAAAAATAGGCGCCAGACAGGGGAGTTATTAAAAAGTTTAGGACGAGTTGGGATTTTTGGTGACTAATTTGCCTTGTGAATCAGGTGCTCTGCTCTGGAATAAAATAGAATGAAATAGGCGCGAAAAGGAGCTTTTATTCTGGGTGGTCGCGTAAGGCGCTTTGCACTGAAAATATGCGCCAAGCAGACCACTTTTTTTCTCAAAAATTTTGTTGTTTTTTTGGTGGTGTATTTATCTTAACAACAGGCGCTCCGGGAATAAAAAAATATGATTAAAATATTTTATATTTTTTTTTCATGTTAGGTTTTACCATCAAGTGTTTATCCCCATAATTTTATTATTTAGTAGAATCTGTATGTATAGGACTAGTTAAGCAAATAAGTATTGGGATATCGGCCAGTAAAGCAACAACAAACGATGTAACTGACTCATCCAATCAGAAATGTTTACATGCTGGTATTCTCGTTAGACCGTTTCTTTTCCTCACATTGCCTATGTGTTAAGTTATTTAGCTGAACCGGTATAGTAAGATATGTGGTCAAATTTATTAAAAAATGTTTTATTTTATAGTAAAAAATATCTTAATTGGTTGTTGGCCTTATTCACCCTCGGTGGGCGGTATTCCCTAAGCTATAGGGCACCTCCGTCCATTAGCAGTGAGATAAAAACGTAAAGTTTTTTTACTTAAAACGTCCACTATTCAAAAATTGGGCAAACCATATTATAAAATATAAACAATAGATTTAAGCAATTAGCGCCATATATGTAGGTCTCTATAAAGACCTACATATGGTATGTTACTGACACTGACAGTTATTACAGTATCATATAGAGGTGTGCGAAATCGATCGAATCAAATCGAATCAAATATTAATATTCGATTAGAATATCGAATCGAATAATTCGAATTTTCGAAATATTTAAAATTCGACGAATAACTCGAAAATTTTCGAATAATTCCAAATTTTTGAATAATTCACAAATAATGCGAACTATTCACTAACTATCAAAATATGAATGAATTCTTTATTTTATCCCATTGAGATTCCATAACATCGGGTATCAAAATATTCTACTGACCCATAATATCCTTTTTAATTAAAAAATAATTATCTGAAGAAGACAATTGCTCAATTTTTTATTTTAATATAAATATATATAAAATAAAATCTTTTTTTTATATTTTTATATAAAATGTTTTAAAAACCCTGTACAAAATGCAAAACATAAATTATTTTTCAAGTTTAGTAACAGATTTATGAAATACCCTCTATGATGAATATGCGAAATATAATAATTTTCAACATTTTAAACACATTGTATTAAGGGTATTTTTTTAAAAGCCCAAAAAAGTTTATTTGTATATGTATACCTTACATTTTAACCTTACTTTTGTTGGCCGGATATACCTAAACATCCTGTAAATAGGAATGAAAAAATTTCAGAATACTCTTTTTGTAAATATTTTATATAAAAGATATTGTTTTTGAGAAGAACGTTGTTTTATTTACAAATTTTTGTTACACCCTGTATAGTGCACAAAAACCTGGTCAATTTTAAGTTTTAAATACTGTGTGTATATTCATTTGCTTACTATATACATATACCATAACCATACTATATATGTATATCAGGAGTTTTATTTACAATATTTTTGTTTCAGAAGTTTTAAAACACCCCACATACAAAAACTATATTTTAGACTAAAATTCCCTAATAATGTTTTCAATTTATAATTTTTGAAAGATTCGCCCTATAATGCAAATGATCAAATATTTTTAAATTCTAGTATTAGTTTTGTTAAACACCCTGTCTAATATATGGAAAATACTATATTTTTTACTTTTTTATAATAATTGTTTTACTGATGCGATAAATTTTTTTGGTTCAAATAAAATGTTATTATTTGTCCAATTTATTTTTAAATATCACGCATAACAAATCCTAAATTTAATATCCTCAAAAATTCGCGATTAACACAATAATTCGTAATAATTCGAAAAAATCGAATATTCGAAAACATTTCGAATTATTCAAAAAAAATCCAATTATTCGAAATTTCTCGAATTATTCGAATTATTTTCGAATTATTTGGGAACTTTGGAATAATTCGAATTTACGAATTATTCGATTCGAGTTTCGAATCGAATATCGATATTCGATTCGATACGAATTATTCGCACACCCCTAGATATTATTTTTGCATTATTGTAATAAGCACTATTATATTATTGCAAAATATAGAATTGTAACCCAAACAAGAAAATAAAGAAAATATTTAAAGAGGCTTTTCACACAACTATCGTCATAAAACCGGCGGCAGTTCATTGATAAACAAACAGAGATTAGTCCTTGAAATTTATGATCTGAATGTGGGAGAAAATCATTGATAAATCGTGTTTATTATTACAATAAAAAGTCTGTTGCACATCTAAACCGAGCTGTGTGAAAAGTTTAAGGTATTTACTGATATCGTTAAACTGTTATACCTACAGTAAGCTTATACTCGTGAGGATAAATGCAAGAAAGTGATAGGTAGGAATGTTAAATTTCGGTTGCATTCAGGATGTCGATAAAATAATAAGAGTCATTGGACAATTTACCTATTTATTTGTTATTAAGTAACGCGGGGTCATATTTCAGTTTATTCTTAATAGGATAGATAAGTAACGATTCAAACTTACAGGGTATCCGTGAACTGCAGTGCCAAACTCGCATAGTAAAGTCCTTTTATAAAACTCAAAGTCCTAAAAACATGGGCCTACAAATTATTCGTTCTGAAGATATTAACCCTTATGACATCTAAATTTCTGTCACTAAAAATGACATGGAGTCTGGTAGACTTCTGCGATTTCCTATATAGTAATTCACATACCTATTATAAAATATATTCTCATTTTGGTATGTTAAAACAAAAGGTGTATTAGTTCCTGGGCCAGTAATAAAATTAACTTTGTATTATTAACACTTTTATAACCTTTTCAGGAGGTTTCTTTTGACAAGTTTACCACAAATATTCATACCACCCTATATGGAAGCGGCGCTTTAACCCAGCCTGTTAATGTCAAATGTTTTGGGTGTGTGACTAGGTAAAAGCGTCGGACAAGACGTTTACCACAATTTTTACAAGCAGCTAGCCACAGTAATTAGAATAAGTTTTGCAGAGTATAAAAGACTTTTTTTTTATGCAAAACTCAACAAATTTTTGATCTGAAAAATTTTGCCAACATATTCTTAAAAAAATACATAACTCTCTACAAAAAGCTTTTTTTTTGAAGTTTTCTTTACAAGTACAATAATATTAATATTTAGGTAAATCAAGAAGTAATTTAAATATAAAATAATTTTCAAAGATTTGTAGTAGTAACAAAAATTCAAACTTAAAAAAATAAAAATATAATACCATAGATTCATCTTCAACGCTCAATAACATGGAAACGTCTTTTTGACGACAATTTACAAAGAAAGCTTTTTTGTAGGGATTTTAATTTTTTTATGTATGTGTGTAAGTAAAAAGTTTAGTAAAGAAAAAAGTCCAAAAACTCTTAGTCGTTATGATAGATTTCTTAATATTAATATTAAGGCCTCCAACCTTATCGATTTTTTTGTTGTCTTTTTGTGGCCCAGTATTATATACGTATTATTATAATTTGAAAAATTATTTAATTAATAATTTGTTATAAATATAACTAATCTGCTGGGGAGTACCCATTTTGTCCAGTGGTGTCTATTATTTGGTGTTTATTGTTTAACCTATTTTTAACCAATTCGATTATCGATGTATACCGTACTATAATATGCAATTACCGCAATTCAAGGTACCTTTACACAATGCGATAGTGCCATCACGGACAATACAAATACCTATTGCTCTAAACTACCCCTTATTGCATCTGGTTAATCGGGTTCATACGGGACATACAGGTATTTGTTAAATCCAAACTACACACAACACCTACATATAGTGCCCCATTCACTTGCCAACGTTTTTTAAACAGACAATGGCGTAGAAAATTTTTTTGCTCTGGGGGTAATAAAATGTACCAAGTAAAAAAGTACAAGTATAATTGAGCGTCGTTTCATACGGCAAAATCGAGAAAAAAAACAAAGGTCCTCACCACATACTTACTGACTACCTTTATTATTTTTAAAATATGCTGTGCATGTAACAACCAAAACAGGGCTGCAAGTAACAAACGCTACTTCAAAAATTTCAAATATTATTTCCTTCCAAAACTGCATTTAAATCCCAGACTTTTTTAAGAAGCCTTCTGCAAACACGAGACCGGACAACACATAAAATAACAACTGTATCTACTATATTCTTTGTGAATGTGGTAAGGATACGTTGAAAAACAAAAAAATCAGTGGACATCAGAATAAGAGAACGTAAAAAACATATGGAACGAGGTGAAACGTCGAGATAAGGGGTGGCCGAACATGCTTGGTTAAAACATCACCATATACAGTTGTCGGTGGCCAAAATTATTGACAATTATAGTATCGTAAATCGTAGTTGCGTAGGAGTATTATAAGCTATCACTTAAAAACGGTTAAAGTTAAACACCATTCGAAACGTCATGTATTAGTTACAAATAAAAGAAAATGGAAATCGAAGAAAGTAGCATTATCTTCAAATATTACTTCGAAACATAAAAAGTATATTTTTGAAACTTCGTAGTTAAATAGCATAGTAATTAAAAGTGTATAATAAACTTTTTTCCTTTGGTTATGGTTTTTAGGAAAAATTAAGGTTAACGTTAAGAAAAATCTAAAAAAATATTTTTTACCAATTTACTAAAAACCATTGTTTCTTTAAAATAAACGCAATAAAAAAAATACCTTTTGTTATACAGGAATAATTAAAATTACTAAAATGTTATTTTGGCAAATAAAAAAAACGGTATGAATATTTAATATAATTAATATAGGGTGTGTGGAAGTGGAAGACCAAACCTTGTTTTACCAAGGAATGAACTTCGCCTTTTCAGGTAGCGTAAGTTATAATTATTATTCTATTTATTATAAAATCTGTATTGTTTATCGTTATTTGAATATGAATATTAATAATATTATTATTTAATACTTATTTAAATACCATGAAAATGTAATAAAAATTTAAACTTCTTGTTAATAAATCGTTACTATTTGAATAACTGTTTACAAGCATTTTGACCTAACTCAATAATGTTTGCAAATAAAAAGTAAAATAGATTATTTATTATTAAAAACGATTTTCGCGATTTTAAACCGCCCTGTATACCATAGGGCATTTTTATTAAAGTGTTTTGTTTTCAATAACAATGTGCAATATTATTTCAGGCAAAGAAAAAATTTTTATAAAAAATAACTTTTTTTTGTCAGATTAAAAATTAAAAAATTGACAGGTATAGCTAATTCCAGGCGTGAGCACACTTTATTAAGTTGCAGCAATTAAAATAGGTATATTTTAAATGCAAGTAAACATTTAAGTAATCTTGATAAATTAAATCCGAACATAGGAAGCATAAAGCCGGATCTTAAAAATAAAATTACTTAAAATGTTTCCATGTCCATTTAAAAGGTAAAGTAAAAAGCAAAAGTAATTTTGGGTGGATATTTAAATTTAAAACTATGCTTTTGATTTCCAAACATAGTATTTGGATAATCCTAATAAATACAGTTGTTTAAATTTTTGCTTATGACATTTTTTCTTTGTAGTAATTTTTTTAAAATAAAAAAAGTTTTTATATTTACTCATTGTTTCATTATCCTAGTTAAATATTATTTACTTAATAAATGCTTTTTTCCTTTGTTAAGGCGACCTTTAAACACAGAATATTAAGGAAATAATTAAAATTTCTTAAAATATTAAGTTGCCAAATAAAAATTAGCGACTTCTTATAAAAGCTTTAAAAACAATAGTAGGAAAAATATTCAAATTAAAAAAAAACCTAAAAACAACATTTTTTTGTTTTAAAATTGTGTATTGTAAATGACACTTTCTGCTATTAACTTCTTGTTATCATGTAGCTGAGGCGTAGCTTACGGAAAATATTAAACTTTAAATATTACACCAAAGAAAGAATACACCTTGTTTTTTGGTTTAATATGTATATTATTCTCATCCACACTCTTGACATCATATTATATACATATCATTTAAATATATCGATGGAACATTATTTTTTAAATATCTCTTTAACTCCTGTTTCTTTAAAAGTAGGCAAATTTAAATCTCTGTCTATAAAATATTTGTGTTCTAATTTGCTCGTGAAATATTTTACTTGGTATTGCCTTATATCTTAAAACTTGGTTTACCCTAAAATGACTTATTTGTAAGTCAAGAATCTTCCATTAATTTTTTTAAGCACCTATCCTATGCAAGTGAATGGCCTAAACTATTTTATTGGTTTGAACCAAAAGTTTATTTTGATGTATTTCACCAATTTATTTAATTCAGATAGTAATCGTAATTATAAACCATGTTCCCATAAACTAGTCAAGAGCCCCTTTTAATTCGAAATTCGTGTTACATGTTAGATCAAAAGATCAAGACCATACCCATCATTAGAATAGACAATTATCTATTGTGCTAACGACCTAAAGCCTAATCGTCGATTTAGAAAACGATAGGATTTCCCGTTTCCTACCTTTAAGTAATATAAATTGTTTTCTTTTGCTATTCTCCCTAAATACCTTAAATCATGCAGACCATTTTAAAAGAGAAAATTGCAGTTTTTTGAGCTAAGTTTAAATTACTTTTTGTTTTGCCCAAAAAAACATGGCTTATTAGATATTTGGAACAGTTAATATTCGAAATAGAAACAAAGTTTTAATAGGAAAATTATAGAGAATTATCTTCCTAATAAAAAGGTAAAATCCTCTATTTAATATTGTAGTTTGCTTTTTAACTAGGACATAAACATTTTTTAAATGAAAACCATATAGCCTTTTTAAAAAGCCTTTTTATAAGCTTTTTAACGACATATAACAAGAGATACTTTAAATTAAAAAATAACGTAGTTTTGGACATAATTATTTTTAATTAGCTTTTAATGTCATTTAGCCCTAAACAATTGAATTTGTTTTATTGACAATGACTTTTTTTCATCTCATCAATACTATAAATGTTTTAAATTTATTAATTTAAAAAAATAAGCGTTTTCATAACTTTTTAATAAATAATTTTACACTCACCCATAAAAATATTTATTTTTTTCTTTTTTTTACTTTTCTAAAACGTCTACCAAGACATTTATAGTTTTGAATTGATTCAAATAAATAAAAATAACTAATAATTACGTAGGAATTGCTTTAACTACTAAATTTGCTACTATAATATTTAAAATAGTGCTTTATATTAAACAAAGTAAAAAAGAGGAACATTACTATTCAAAAATTATCTAATTCTTATACGTGCCCATACCCATGCTATATCTTTTAAAACCTAATTTGTTGCCCTGTGGCTCAAAGCTTATACGTTATAATCATAAATGGTTATTGTTACGTATACTGAGTCTCACAAAAATATGAGAGTTAAAAAATATTTATTGAAAAGGGTGTCAAAAAATGAAAAGAAATTTTCAACAGTACTAGTTTATTTTTTTCGCGGCCAACTAGAAAAACACACAAATTAAAAAATTATTATGTGCAAAACCACGTTATCTTGATCTACATCGTTAAAAAGCCTATAAAACGGCCTTTTTAAAAATATCATAGCCAACTATGGTTTCCACTTTAAAAAAATGCAAGTTTATGTCGTAGCTTAAAAACGGACTACTGTACTAAATATTGGATTTTACCTTTTTGTTAAGAAGATAAAATTATCTACAAGTTTTCTATTTAAACTTTTTTCGGTTTCAAATATTAACTGAGCTACAGAAGTAAAAAGATTTTTAAAAAACGTTTTTTAATTATCTAGTAAGCAATGATATTTTTGGACAAAAAAAACAAAAAGTGATTTAAACTAAGCTTTAAAAACTGAAATTATTTTATCATTTAACCATCTCTGTAGCTGCAGCGGTTTCTAAGATCCCTTCACTAAAAATCACCCTATATAGAGCAATAAGTAGATCCACAAATAATGAAAAAGGCTAATTAAATTCGTAAAAATACTACTATTTTTACGTCTTAAAAAAAACTTAAAAAGAAAAAGGAAATAGTATTTTGGAAATACAGTTTGGTAGTTCTGAATTAACTGTAAAATAAAGTTTTGCCACAAACGGGCGGTGTCAGTAAAGCTCTTTTAAAATGGTCTGCATGATTTAAGGTATTTAGGGAGAATAGCAAAAGAAAACAATTTATATTACTTAAAGGTAGGAAACGGAAAATCCTATCGTTTTCTAAATTGACGATTAAGCTTTAGGTCGTTAACACGTTGGACAAAACGTGATTTAAACTATGCTCTTAAACTGCCTCCTTTTTCCATTTAACCATGTCTGTAACTGCAGTGGTTTCTGAGATCCCTTCTCGAAACATCTAAAAAAACTCATCCTGTATATTGGTATATTTGTCAGTCTGTCTGTAAACACCATATTTTTTAAACAAACTGGAATATTAATTTTTAGCATTAAATATGTGTACACACGGAACAAAATAAACATTTACAATTGTATTAGAAATAAAGTGCGGAGTCCTATGAGATTGTGAATTTTAATTTATTATGAATATTAATGCATTTTCTCTATCACTATCGTTTTTAGAATAGTCACAGTGCCGAAATTTGTTATTTTGGTAGGTTTAGTGACGCCTCGAGTGGCGCCTAGGTAAACGAATATTTCTAACAAACAGCGCTACTGGCTTTTGTGCAATTTTTTATTTTTTTTTTAATTAAGCAAATTCAAAGACGGCTTTTTGTCCTTTTATATTTTTTCGTAGCTGGATTAGTAGAAATGTATGTAGTTATGTTTATTTTTTTTAAGAATTAAGCAAAATACTGTATTTTTCCTTGCCTAAATAAAGTACCTACTAATAATTTAAAAAGCCAATGTAATACATTTTTTTATCTGTTACATGCCGTTTGAAAACGCCACTAAAATGTATTTAATTTTTAATTAGATTTAGCCTTTTAATGCAGTAAATACCAGGGCCAAATTTTACATTTGTAAAATGTTATTTAAGATAATAATAAAAAACAATATTTAAAAAAATGCAACGTCCTGTTCTTTGAAAACGGAACTTTTTTATAAAATTTAATTATCAATAAGCACTTTAATTTTTTACTGCAATTAAGAAATACCTATACCATTTCTTTTCTTTACACTTTTTGTTGGACGATTTGTTAAGATCGTGGCATCCGCATCATATGCCATTATCCAAGTCGTGGGAAATATTAAAGTTTAAAGTACGACACCGGTCAAAGTTACCGGTAGTCTGTGTTAACATACCAATTTTGAAATATAGGTATATTTTTTTATTTTTGAAGTTTTAGCACTTATAAATTGCGTATGGACCATGTATGGACTGTAATTTGGGGCTAAAATAAAATCGTAACAAGACGCCATCCAGACGGGAACTGGGCCAATGGTTGCGTCTCAAAAACGTGGTAAATGGTTAACCAAAAATGTGGTAAACAGTTAACCCAAAAACTTACTGATAAACATGTTATAAAAACTAAAAAAGTTTTTTTATTATAAATTAAATGTCTGATGGACATTTTAGAGGTTGAAATTACTTTTGAAAAAATTAACTGGTAAAAATACACCTAATAGGTATCTTAACCAGGTAAAAAGAATAGTTAAAAATGTTTAGCCCTATAATAAAGTATAAGCTAATGAACCTTTGTTTATAAATTGAAACCTTTGTATTGTAAGTAACTTAATAATAAATATTTCATTATTATATTTCT
Source organism: Listronotus bonariensis (assembly GCA_014170235.1). Lineage (NCBI taxonomy): Eukaryota > Metazoa > Arthropoda > Insecta > Coleoptera > Curculionidae > Listronotus > Listronotus bonariensis. The sequence goes on along the minus strand of JACEGR010002446.1, from coordinate 12,626 downwards.
TTTAAAGTAATAATAACTTTTATTATATTGTGTAAGAACACGAAAAGTTTATTGTTTTTAAGATACCGGGTGTCAAAAAGTGTATTTAATTTTTGTTATTTTAAAATTTTATACTTATTATAAAACATTTTTTCACCAAATTTAGTATTAAAGGTATTTGGAGTGGGGTATCAAAATACGCTAACATTAGAGAGAGCGACCTACAGCCCTTAGCCTAGGTTTAGAGTGTCATAGCTTTTTTTGCCTTGGTATATAATATTTAAAACATTTTAATGCTTTCATATTTTTTGCACAAAAAAGGTATAGATAACAAATGTCACTACGAGCAACCGTTTTTGAGATATTTCAGAATAAAAATGTTGTCTCCTTACCAAAGTGTTTTCTATCAACGCAACGGTACGAAACTTTCAAGTGCGATTCCTTACGTTGTTTTATTAAAAAAGTTTCTATAAACATATGTTTGGAGTTGCTTTTTACTGAGATACAGGGCGTTAAAATTATAGAAAAAATTAGTTTTTCTAAATATTTTTAACATGGTCAGGCCGATTCAGATAAAATTTGATACATTTTTTAAAAGTAATAAAGGGTTTATTTATCCGTAACCAGATTGTTATTATTAGGTCCAGTGGCGGTTTAGTAGGCACCGCAACTTATATTATTGAGAAAAAAATCGTCACTGACTTTTTTGACGTTTTTATATTTTTTTATAACTTAGCAATTATTAATACAACTTTTTGGTCACCTGTATTATCATCCTATATCGCTTTGTTTTTGAGAAAAATATGAAGCTACTTAAAGTGATACTAAAAGTATACATAAACAGCATAAAATAAAATTCAAAATTAAAAAATAAAAATTTTTGACCTTAGTAGATAAGAAAAATGAAAAATTTCGATAAAATTCACAACTGCTCACTTATTGTAAAGCAAATAATTGTTGTGTTTTTTCTTGTATTTTTACCATGTCTATGGGTACTTTTTAGAAGAAATTAAAGTGGGTTTAACTTTTTCTTGAAAACGAAGGTAGCTACAAAAAATATACAAGAACGTAAAAGTTGTATTATTAATTGCTTAATTATAAAAAAATTAAACTTTTGTGCACTGTATTAATAATTTACGAAGATGCTGTTCTTCCAATACCAATTTAAAAACTATCTACTTTAAAAGATGAGCATGCATTGTCAATAATATATTCATAAGAAACATAACTTTATTAGTTCGACAAAAGCTACAAACACCCTTTATATACTACTGAATTAAACCATTCTTCGTGCAATGCATGACATAAATGCACCGGATATGTGTAGCCATACAAACGCTTTTTATTCGAAATTCAATTAAAAAGATCCATTTTTGTGCCTACTCATCTTGCTCTGCTTAAAGGAAAACGGTTTGGGCGTATGTTTGTACACAAGAGGTGAAGGACAAAAGAGGGAATCAAAGGAAATAGATGATGGTTGATAGCTAGATTTAAGATGAAGAGAACAGGGAAAGAAAAAAGGAAATTTAAAAAGGCTAATTTAGGGACAATGTGCTTCAGATGTTTGGTTATGGACAGGCACTCGACTAGTTTGTGTATTGTGGACAAAGGAAATTTTAATATCTTTTTTATAAGATAAAAACATAATTAAGTTGACTATACCTTATAAATTAATAAAAAAGCTTATTTTATGCTGGCTGTATGCACATTTGTAAAAATGTTTTTAAAAATTAACTAAATTTACAATTGTTCATACTTTTAAATGACATGTTTGTTTATTTAGACTGGCAAAGAGATACGCCATATATGTGTATATTATAATGGACAACCCTTATATACTTAACCCTTAAGCATAAAGGTGCCGTTTCTAGAACTTAACCACAGGATACCGGTCATTCTAACCGGCTGTCTTTTTTACCAAATGTGGAAAGCCAGATTTTTTAAAGTAGTAATGTATACGGATTAGTTTTATAATTTGCATTATTTGCATTTAATAAAGTTTTAAGTAATTTTTCTTAAAACAACAGTTATTTTTATATTTTTGTCATATGCACCAATAAACATTAATAGACATAAAAGAAAATCTACGGCATGCCCTTTTTAATCACAGAAAGAAAAAAATAAACAATTTTAAACAAAATACATTAAAAACTTATTAAAGATATGATTTATATAAGACTTTTTGTGCTGGTATGTTGTAGCGCGAGTGTATTCTTAGGAACTAAAGAACCTTTTTAACCATTTGTAGCGACTTTTATCATTTTAGAAGTTGTCATTGCAAAATATGTTTACTTCTTAGTCACATGTTCATGGTAAAATTGTGTACAAATTTTGTCCCAAAAGTAGGCTATAACTATCAATTTCATATTTTTGACTTCACCTGTAGGACATAGGACATGGTACATCAAACATAGTTAAAAGTCAATGCAGAATTAAAATATGTAATAAAAAATAAAAATGAAGTTGATGATTATAACTTATATTGTGGCGTCCATGTATACATTAAATTACCAAAAAAAAAACCAAAGCCAAAAATAAACTGCATCGGCGTAACTACGAGGGGGGCGGTTAGCCCCAGGGGATGCCAGCCTCCCCAGAAAAAATGTACCTATATGGTATATGTGTACAAATAACGTTTTAGTGGCGACCGGTCCCCTCCCAGGGTATTGCCAGCCCCCCTAGGCCCCCTCCAGGTTCAATGGCTAGTTATTAAATTTATTCCATTAAACAAACGCCCATGCATGGCTGTAGCCTGTAGATGGAAAGAAATGTGCATTTAAGGACATATTTTTCTAAAAAAAAATTATTTTTGCTCTTTAAAATACGTTCCAATAATTTTTATACTTAATTTTGGGGCTGGGATTTTACCTGTAGTCATTCATTTACAATTAGTAAACAATCAATAAATGATTTACATTTAAAATTTAGGCATCTGTCTATTAAGAATTTTAAAAAATACTTATCCGGGTTAAAGATCTGGTCTACCTAAAATTTACCCATACAAATTAAGCCAGGTCATCACCAAATATTATAAGTTAAATAAAACTTATTAAATATGCAAGCCTTTTAAATACTAAAAATGATTACCTACCTTTGCAAAAATGTATAACTGCCAATTTCCATTGTTTAAAAAGAGAATGTAGGTATTGCTCTTCTCATAAACCATGATGCTGTCAAAGAATAACCCATTGTTAAAGTCTGGCGTCATCTTTCTTCGAACTCTACTGTATCTAAAATTTTAGCATCATGGTTGTATGATTTTTATGGACCACTTGACTTTACAACCACGTTTTGGGTTCTTTTAAGAAGCCCATTATTTTTATAATATGTTATTCCACTGCCGGCTTCCATTTTATTCCATTAAACAAACGATTTTGGTTAAATAAAAGTAATATAATAATTAATATAAAGATATGCCTGCTATAAACTTATGTTTGATTACCCGCGCAATACGTTAAATTGTTGATACTTTATAAAACCTACGAACGAGAATAGTTGTGACCAAAATAATGCAAAATGTCTTTTGCGTTGCCTGTCAGGGTTACCAAATTCGTTCATTAAGTTTTCTCTGAAAAATACTGCAAAAATCACAAAAAATTTAAAAAAAAGTAAATAAATGCTTTTTTCGAGGTACTACCACTACCGAGAATATTAAACAGGGTTATTTTTATGTTGATACTTTTCTTTTAACACTGGTTGGAATGCAAAAAATAAAAAACATTTTTTTAATTTAAATTTTGTCCGGAAATGCTTTGTTTCCTCAATACAGGGTGTAAAAGTTTTAAGACGTAAATGTCCTTGTTTTATAACTTTGTGCCGTAAAGTTAAAAAAATCCACCAATAACGTTTTAACAAGATTTGTATAGAATTTTTACCAAGAAAAAGAAGTACGCCTACTGCTTTTTCTTTGACTTAATAATATTTTTGAAATATTAATTTAATTTATAATAAATTTGTGTTCTTGATTTTTTTTCTTATGACGAATGGCTTTCGTTTAAAGAAAGAAAAGACATTTTGATGCATGGCAAAATTGCTAGAATGTAATATGGTGTTTTGTTTCTAAGATAGGTTTTTCTACTATGTAAGAACTTTCTATAAGAAGCAACTTTAATGCAAATAAATTAGACAAAAATAAATTTTACATACAAAACACCATATCAGATTTTAGCGATTTGCCGTGCATCAAAATGGCTCTTTAAATAAAAAAAAACGGTTCGTCGTACAAAAAATATGAGAAGACCAAATTAACTTTAACATAATTGAGTATTTTAAATAATTATTGATTCAAAGAAAAACAATGGCGTACTACTTCTTCTTGAAAACAATTTAATACAAATCTTAATCGAACGCCACTGGTAGATATTTTTTTAAATATTTAGAGCAAAAATTGTAATGTAATTGTTAAAAAAGTGTAATAAATTTTGTTGACATAGTTAAAGTGGTAGAAAAGTTACTAATAAAACGGCATTTATTTTTGTTAAATTTTTTTATTTTTAGTCACAAAAATAAATTAACCTGCGGTCGCACCTAATAGTAAAGTCAATTCTGTGGTAAAGTACTAATAGCAAACATTATTATAACTTGTTTATTGTTTAGTTTTTACCAAAAAATAAAAATTTTGCTAATTATTGTGTATGTTATGTATGTTGAAAAAAAACGTTAAAGCTACATTTCCCAAATTTAATATCTGGAAGTTATCGGGTGTCAAGATTATTGGACTAGATAAAGTTGCCTCAGTAAGCCTTGTCACTTATGTATTTTGCTCGTTAGTTTTAGGGCCGTATAAACTGTTTGAGGCGCCCTAGGCTAGAATTCCTGAAGCGCCTATTTTACACCAAAAAAATTTTGAAGAGCAAAAAAAGTCCTTTCCTGTGTAGCGCCTATTTTGAGTACCAGGCGCCTGACTTCACCACCCGAAAAAAAAGGTCATTCCCTCCTATTCGCGCCTATTTCATTCCAAGGCACCTTATTAACAGAGAAATTATTCACCAAAAATCCCCACCCGACCTAAACTTTTTGAAAAAACCCCTGTCTAGCGCCTATTACTTCCCTGTCTTGCGCCTATTTTTTCATGACGCCCTAGGCTGTAGCCCAGTCAGCCTAATGGTTAATACGGCACTGGTTAGTTTTAAATAGTGTGTTTCCTGTTTTGACTTGTTATTTATGTATTTGTGCGATTTTTGGTAATTATATTGTTAATTTTATTTTATTGGACTTATGTAAAGCATTTGTACCAACAATAAAACCAAATATTCATTTCTGGCCTAAAAATCAGCTGCCTCTAAAAGGTAAACAACGGAACGTTTCTTTTATTATACTAGAATCATAACACAGTATTTTTTTACTTTTTAGTATGGGTGACATGATTTGCTATACCTATAGCAACTTGCAAAAAGCAACCGCAAAAAGGCGATAAATAAGGTGAAATCATTAGCCTTTTTCCTTTCAGTAAAATTAAAAATTAAATTATTTTTCTTTATTAGTGTTTATTTTTGATTGTAAAATTAATCCCCTGTGTTTTAATATTTAAAATGTTCAATAAAGTTTTACAATTTTTAATTAAGTCTTTTAATACAGTATTTCTAGGTAAATTTGCGTCAGGGAAACTTTATTATTATTAATTTTATGAAATAAAGTTCTTCTTTATAAAAAGTTTTGTATGGTCCAAGGCTCAAAATGCAACCATTAGATATTTTATAAGTCATCTAGTAGGTTTGGCTAAAAATGTAATTTTTGTTTTTGTTGGTTATTTAGAATTAAAAATACCTTTTAAATATGCAAACTTGTTTATTTATAAAACTTATTTAAATATTTTTGCGATACTCGTTAAAAATTTAAGGTTGGCATATCAGTGCATCGAACATTAGGTATTAATAATTATAAATTGTATAAGGCAAATTAACTAAACTTATTTAATTTACTGTTACAATGTGGATATAGAATGATATCCTGTACAAACCTAAATTTTTTAGTTGTCGCAAAAAATATGTTTTTTTGTAAATAAACGAAATTACGTATTAAAAAATACTTTTTATCTCTAAACATCTTTTCTTTACAAAAAATTTTAATATTAGCAAAAGTACAGATACTTTACTCTTGAGCAAAAGTTACGTATTTAACCAAACCTCGTAGATGACTGATACAATTGTTTAATTAAAAAAATCATGAATGACGTCAATGTAAGAAGACACACTATATTGAAATATAACTTTATAAGTTAACCTATTAGACAAGTAAGAAAAAATAATTTAAACATACAAATTTCTCTAATTTTATTGGTTTAGAACAAAAACAGACTTTGTACACACTTTACTTATTTAATAAAAAAATAACTCATATGATTGCATGATTTAATAGTAAAATTCAAAGCGTTGTTTATCTAAAGTTAGCAGCTAATTATAAGCCAAAAATTTTTTGTCAAAAAAAAACTTTTAAATGCTGTTAATTCCAGTTTTCATCCCAACCTATTTATTACTTGACGTAGAATGTAATTAAACACAAATTTACCTAATAATAAATTATTTAACAGGGTAATTCTGATTGATTTTTAAATACTGTATTTCGCGCTCTTTTGCCCTCATAATATTATCCGTCTAGACGTCCTTGTTGGCTACGTTGGCGCTAAAGAACTAGCGGCTACGATACATACGTGACGTAATAGACTGCTACGCACTGATTGGCTAGGATTTACGAGTCGAGTAACGAATCTAATAGTAATATCGGTGTCGTTGTCAGATTTTCCAATTTTTGTGCTGCAAGTCTCTTTTTTGTGTCATATGTCCTATTTTTTTCATTGCAGTAAACTGCGCAAAGCTAGATTTATTAATTCAACAATTTTTTTATAATTCCTTTTTTTCGTAGATGCTAATGTGGTCATAACCACATTTTAGGTAAAAAGTTTAAATGCACTTAAATATCTCTAAAACCTTTTAAGCTGCGTTTACAAATTTTGGTGTTTAAGGGTATCTGGGCAAGTAGAATTAAACCGTGATATCGTTCTTGTTGCCAGATTTTCCAGTTTTGCGCTATATATTATATTTTTTGAATTTTAAATGGAATGCCCTATTTATTAACATTGCATTAAAAGAAGCGTGCCAACTTTAGTTAAATTCTAAATTTTTAAAATTCAATCATTACCATTACCGACATATGACAACACCGCAATTTCATTAAAAGTTGGCAACAATGCTGGTAACACTGATCAATTGCCCATGTCTTAAAACCCCCAAATACCAATGTTTGTAAAGACAGCTTTAGCGTTTTTAAAGATATTTAGGCGCTAACGTGCTTTTTGCTGAAAATGTTGTGTTTCATATCTCAGCAACTAAGAGGGGCAAAATATTAAAAATAATAGTAACTTACTAAACTTTATCTTTTGAATTTAAAGCAGCAAAAATAAATTGAATTTAAAAAATTAAAAAGGTACATTTATCACAAAACTGGTAAATCTGGCAACATTGCCGATATCAGTATTTAATTTCACATGTACAAAAACCTTAGATGCCAAATTTATTAAATGTAGCTTTAGCTGTTTTAAAGATATTAAAAAATACAGTACTTTTACTAACCCAGTATATCCTTTTCTATATACCTAAGTTCACTCACCTCTATAAATTTCAGGATTATCTTTTTCTATTATAATTTTGTACGGTTGGGCATTTCACAAAAACCCAACGGCACCTTAATGCAATTTGCCAGGATCAGCATTATCTAAACCTCTTTTTATTCACGTAAACCAAATTGCGTAAAGCTCGCATTAAGAAAGAAAAATGGACAGATTAAAGCTTTCTTTGAACTTTTAGAGCTTCTTTGTGTCTTTAGTTTCTTCTTCCTTTAAATCTACCCCGTGGGTATTTTGGGTAAACGATCTTTTATCTTTTTTCGTAGTTGTTTCTGCATGATACCTTTTGATAAATTTAAGAAAAAAATCGCATTTGATTCGGCGCAAGGGTCGGCGTGTTGAGAAGGAAGACGTTAATACGGATTTGTCAAAATATTTTCGTTTAGCAAATCGTAAAATTAAAGTGTTTATTTGGGTTTATTGTTCGGTATGTAAGGGTTATAGATAATATGCCTTATAACTAAGCCTTTCTTAGTTTGTTTTTGTATTTAGTAGGAATACTGGGATTTTAGAAAATCCTTTTCTTTTCGTAGAAGTAGATAAATACTGTGTCAAGAGGTGAATGCACTGTTAACAGAAGGTGCTGAAGTGGCTTTATTAAAAGCGTTTATTTGCTTAAAACAATTTTTGGGTGGCCATCTGTCCGGAATTTCTTATATTTGTTCCGATTTGAACTGCATTCTGCATCCAGGAGCCGTCCAAAAGAGATTTCTAATTCCTCGATTAAAATAAAGGGTGGTTTCCTTTTAATACATGGGTTTAAAATAACCATTTGGGAGATAGCTTGGAACAAAAATTAATGATGTTTTTATTTTTTATCTTAAAAACAAAATGCATTAGAACAATAAAATTTGAGGAAAATATTTTGCATTTTTTTTAAAATTATTAGAAGTTGCAAAAATGGAGAGTCTCTATTGTTTTTGCTAACAAATTTAAAGGAAGACTTATGCAGTGACTTTAAAAATGAAAAATTAAATACCCTGGTTGATTTAAAAACATGTTTTTATATCTTGCATTTTTTTATTAAGCTCACCAATTTCAAAGAAAAAAATAAAATGGTATTTCTAACGTGTCAGGACAAAGAAATTTATTTTATAAAAAGCATTTAGGTATCTACTGCCACCTATTAGGACATTTGTTATATTTTTTTACTTGACATTACACGAAAGTTTAAACACAATACTCATTTGTTTTTTAATATAAATAAATGAAGATTTCTTTTCAATATTTTTGAGATATTTCCCTAATAGTTCACTTTAAACCCCATGCAAACTTCCACTTATTTTAAACAAGGAATCACCTCCTAAAATTGTTTTCATCTGTTTAGAAATACCTTGTATCGAAATAATCCTAAACGGAATATAGAAATTATTAAAAATGTTTCAATAGTAATTGTATATATACAGGGTGTCCCGGTATGTTTCTTGAAATGTATTTTTCTAATGACTTAAAATAAATGAAAGTATTGAAATACAAAAGTTATAAGAAATTATTGTTTCCATATTTAGAACTAACCAAAACTAATATCTCGAAAAAAATCAAAAAATTTAAACACACCTTATTTTATTTCATTTTCGAATAGCACTAAAAACTCTACACATTTTCTATATTATATTGTCAATACCATAATCCAGTAGTTTTGAAATTATTTGCTATTTTATAGGATATGTTTTTTTTGTCGATTTTAATTATTTCATAAATTTGTTATTTTGTTTTATGCAACTGTCCACGGCCGCCTACTAAATTTGCGATAGATAATGGTATACAGTATACAGAATCAGCTAAATGAAGTCGTTCATAGGCAATGTGTGGAAAGGAGACAGTCTAATGTGAATGCCAGCATGTAAATATTTTGGATTGGGTGAGTAATAGTGCTTGTTTTGTTATTGCATTACTGGCCAATATACTTTTACAAATAGCTGACGACGATACAGAGTATGCTTGCTATTTAAAAATAGAGCAAAATACAGAGTATTTCACCAAAAAATAAATGTTTGTTGTAAGATTATGCATATCGAATAGTATTTTTAAATAGGCAGATGTTGATTTTTCATAACTTTTGTGTTTGCATTGCATTAAAGACTTTTTGCCCATCTTTAGTCATTAGAGATATAAATTTTAAAAATACAGTACTAGCGACACCCTGTAAAAAATAGCAAAAATAATGATATTAAAACTTTAAATTTACCATAAAGTGTCTAACTAATAAAATTTTATTTTAATTATATTTTTTTGTTTCTTTATAAAACGACGTTTGTAAAGATATATTAAAGAATATTCCCAAAACCTCATAATAAAATAAAGCCTTTACCACGAGCAAACAAACAAACAAGCAAGCAAGCAACAAATAAAGTTACAAATTTTACCTCTTTATAATATTAGCATAAATAATAATATTGTCACAAAAAATCGCCATTTATAATATACAGGAGTCAGAAAAATATATTTTTCACGACCGTTAAAAAAATGCAGTTTTTTAAATCGTTAACATGAATAAAGTACTCCATTCTAGTACACTACATAAAGTGTAAAAGAAAAAGTAACCTTTTTTAATACTTCGAAGCTTCTTTCACACTTTGAATTAGTGTTTTGTTTCCATCTCTACTAAAATAAACCTCAATATCAAAACCAAACGGTCAAGTAACCTTTGATTACGTTATTATTTCTTCTAGTTCATGTGTCACTAGTTTTAAAATTTTACAGTTTCTGAATAAATTTAAAAAAATTATTTAAAATTAATAGTAATAATGAATTTGGATGACAAAACAATTGAAAACGAATTTATACTGTTTAAGTATTATTTCTACAAAAGTAAGTACCTACATACAATTTTCTAAAATTAAATACCGGCATAGTTATAAAGAGGATAATTGTCTTTTAAAAAATAAGGGGCTATGATTTTTGTTGCAATATAATGGCAGTACTGCAAAAACTAAAATTAAAGTTTAATTAAATAAAACATGTATTAACTGGTAATTTGGGAAATTTTTACGGCTCGTGCTGTCCAACTTTCCATTCGTAGAAAAAGTATTACTTTATGCACTTGTTACATAAACGACTATTTTTAAACTGTTTAATTAAATAGCATAAAACAGCAGCTAGTAAAACATGTGTGTAATACGGCTTCTGCGGAATATTAAGATTACATTTGATTTTTTTATATAATTTAAGATATCTTTGACCATGCAGTAAATTAAAAAGTTTTTAGAATAAAAACGTTAATAAAATTCGCCATAATATACAAGGCAATTATTTTTTTTTATTTCAATATTATATATACAGGGTGTTATTTAATAAGTGTCCGATATTTGAGAGAGCGATTTTTCAAGTATTTTTAAGGTAAAAAGTTCCTATGAACGTGTGGTCTAAGATGCTTCGCTTTTAAGATACAGGGTGTCAAAGTTTTATTTTTATTTATATTTATTACCTACTACTCAACTGTACGTCAAAGTACGTCAAAATTGTATTATGTCTGAATTTTTACATGACAACACAAACAAAATGCATTGACTAGGCTACTTGATACCGTCATTTTCGGCGGTCTTTACTTAGCATATTTATTACTAAGCGTATGCATCGATTATTTTAAACTAAAATATTTCGAAAACGGTTGCTCCTAGCGTCATCTAATAAGAGTACCTTTTTTACGTAAAAATGACTAAGGAATCCATTTCTTTGAACAAAAATGTAAATACAGGGTTGTACAAAAAGTCATGAGCCTTTGAAAGTGAGAATATACATGTGGCTAGCGCCCTCTACAAGTAAGAGCTAAATTAAGAACAAATTCAAATTTCTCATGTCAAAAAACCCCCAGGTACCAATTCGTTCGGAAATCGGCATTATTTAGGAAATTATGCAGAAAAAACATAAATAAAAATAAAACTTTGACACCCTGTATCTTGAAAGCGAAGCATCTTAGACCACACGTTCATAGGAACTTTTACCTTAAAAATACTTGAAAAATCACTCTCTGAAATATCGGACACTTATTAAATAACACCCTGTATATATATATATATATATATATATATATATATATATATATATATATATATATATATATATATTAAAATAAAATCTTTTAAATTTTGACACAAAAGACAAATTTGATAACTTTTTTTTACTGTACAAGGAAATAGTTTTAAAAATACCTTTTTGTCCCGATATTATTGATTTATAGATTTTTAAAAATAATATTTTGGAAAGTGAGTTTATAGCCCCTCCTGTACTACATTATGTAGAGACTTTTACCAATGGTATTAATTAGGGATAACTGAAATTTTCTAACAAATAACATTTTTGAAAATATAAAAATAAAAATTTTACAGGTATACTGAAGGTAAAAAAGAAAAAGTGGCGACATTTTCTTTTTGGGCAGTACTCATATGGGCGGCCAATTTTAATTTGCACGATCGGCCCTGCCTAAATATCTATAATAATTTAAGTCACTCTTTATAGAATTTGGCTCAAAATCACCAAGGTGGAAAATTGGCTTCAGAAGCAAATATCTAAATTATATCAAACGTATTTTTATTGACCAAGTGAATAAATTAAAATATTAAAACTAATTATTTTTATTTCGACACTACACAATATACTCTGAAAGTTTATATATTATTTATATTTTATTATTATATTTAAAATTAAATACACAAAAAGTCATTTCGTGGACGCGTCCCAAAGTAAAAATAAAGATGATAATTTATCGATATTAAACATTTCATATTACTTGTAACAAATATTTTTTAAAAATTTACTGGTTTTAAGTCAAATTAGAAAAAAACCTAATTTTTACATAGAATTATGCAAAAATTTGTTGTTCGGACATTTTCCTATCATTCAGTAAACGCACTTGTGATTGAGCCTAAATAATATACAGGGTGTTATGGAAATACTTTAATATATTTAAACCCCAAAATCCTTGTGTAAAAATAAATTGAATAAAAATTATTAAAAATGGCGGACCACCATAAATAACAGTGATAATGAACCCCAAAATTTTACGATTAAAAAGCAAACCCGCTAC